>PVLA01003333.1:0-80072 GCA_004027455.1 Hydrochoerus hydrochaeris
GCAATATGGTCATCTATTTTACACACTCAAACATACATGCAGTTATATCCCTTAGAGCACTTTCTTTTCCTCTCTTTTTTACAATAGCAATTACACATTTTGGTTTTATTACACTTGTAGTTCTTATTTACTTTTTACACTAGAGACACAATATGATATTTATAAATATGATTCTTATTTATTTCACTAATGAGGATAGCCTCAAGTTGTCTCCATTTGCCTATGAAGGCCTCAAGATCATCCTTTTTTATAGCTGAGTAATATTCCATTGTATAAAAATGCCACATCTTTTTCATCCACTCTGTAGTTGATGGGCATCTTGGTTGTTTCCAGGATTTAGCTATCACAAATTGTGCAGCTGTGAACATGGGTGCACATATATCACTGAAAATGTGGTATTTCTAAGATACCCAGGCAGACCTTCAACTTACCATCGTCCTGTCTCAGCCTCCTGATAGCTGGGCTTGCAGGAGAGTATCTCTGTTCCTGGCCATCCTAAATATTTTGAATATACAATTCAGATTAATTAAATATATTTTTGTTGTTGTGTAACTCATCTCTAGAATGTTTTCATCTTGCAAAACTGAAACTAAATTGGTTAAACATTAATCTTCCTTTCCTTCTCTCCCAGTCTATGACAACCATTTTTCTACCTTCTATTTCTTTGAATTTGACTACTTCAGATACTTCATGTGATTGAAATCATGCTTTTGTGATTAATTTATTTCACTAAGCAGAATGCCCTCAAAATTCATTTTTGCAGTATGTGACAAGATTTGCTTTTCTCTTAAGGCTGAAAAATATTCCACTGTCGTATAGATATATACTATATTTTCTTTATCCATTCATCATCCATTAGCTGTCAAAACACTGAAATGAACAGGTGTGTATAAATATTTCTTTGAGGATCTGTTTTCAATTCTTTTGGATATATTTTCATAAATGCTATTATTGGAAATTATGAGAAGTCTATTTTTAGCTTTTTGAGCAACATACTACTGTTTCCCCCACAATGACTCCTACCAAGACTGCATGAGGATTTCAGTTTTTCCATGTTATCTCTAACACTTATTTATTTTCTTTTTCTTTTGACAGTGATCCCCTTGATGGATAATGTTCACTTCTATGTTGCTGTATCTACTGTGGCAGTCAACTTTTTTACAGGAAGATCGTATGACAAATAACCAAAGATGGAAGTTGCTTGAATGGACTGAATTTAGGATAATATCAGAATTGTAAGGACTGCAAAAGTCTTAAACCTCTACATGAATGAGCTTGAAGTAATAATGGGAAGTAGTCAAATACCAGTGCCTATGCAATATAGTAGTGAACATCACTGATATGGTAGGAGCGGTATTGTGAGAATATAACCTGGATTTCTTAGTCTTGCTTCTATGACTATAAAGTTATGTGATGTAGGAAAATATGTCAACCATTCTCAGTGCATTTTCCACATGTGAGAATTAGGAATAATGATATCTACCGGACAGCACATTGCTAATGTGAGGATTAAATTAAAGTCTATAGTTAAGGAATCCATATGCTATCAACAAATGTTAGTTCTTTTCTCTTAATCATCATGTATATTTGTCATGCAAATTAACATAGTGAGAGATCAGGACTTAGTTTTTTAATACAAGACAGGTATGAAGTTTCAGGAGACACTCAGAAGGTACAATAATTTTATAAATATTTATTACAGTCACCTATAGCAAGTATATCTATCAGAAGCTATCCTGACTGATGAGGGGTCTTCTATTGCAAACAAAGATTTAAGTCATGCCTCTTTGAAAAAAAAATGTTTCCCCAGTTTTCAGCTTTAATGTAATATGCTAAATCAAAATATTGCCTTGAGTGAAATATGTTGGAGCAACTAGATCTGAGAATCCATACTCACAAACCCAGAAAAAAACAACAGCATTGCATAATACCTCTGGTAGTCTACTGGTCCATTCTATATAATAAAGGTATTGTACTTATATATGGCATCTATATAATATCATCAATATAATCAATGCTGTATAGATAAACCAGAAGGATATTCCAAAAACATAAACTAAGTCACATTATACCTCTATCAAAACCTTCCAACTTCCTATTAGAAAACTGTTCTGCAGCAAGAATGAGGATCTTTCACTTATTCACTTCTATAAACCCACAATATAGAACAGTGCCTTACTGATACCAAGCCCTTAATAATAACATTGAGTATATATTTAAGCATCTTAAAAATGAACATAGTAATCAAGTTGATGTAATTTTCTTCATATCCCTGTAATCTGCTTAAACACTTACTTTTCTAGGATTTTCTTAACTTTCAACAAAGGTCTGAAATGAAATCAGGAGACCACACAATCCCGAAAAATGGAAGTTACCACGTTCTCTCTGATGTTTGGATCTATAATCAGTGTAGATATCTTCCCTAAAGACTGTTGGCCTGCACATTGTAACCATTTAAGGCTTCCTCTGGAGGAAAGATCTCATTTTAACTCAGCCACTGAATTGATACGCAAATTTAGATGAGTGGTGGGGGATGATCAAGTCCACCATATGATCAACGTTTTCAATCCCATCTGAAATGCTGTTCTCATAGATGAGGCCTAACAAGGATACATTAAATAATCAATGTCAATAAAGTTTTGCTCCTTCTATATAAACAAGGTTATCTCGAGACATATCCAAGGGCTTACACTTAGCCGTGTTGAACTGTAGCTTTGAATTTGATCAAACATGTCTCTCATTGGATAAGATATCATTGCAATATTAACGATGTATAGAGAAACAATTTTTCAGAATCAAGTAATTGAACAATAGAATTTTATTAGGACTATTTCTATTTTGGACACTTGGAGCTTCTAAATTTACTGGATCAATTAAGAGGTGCTTCAAAACAGTTTAACAAGATCTCTTCCAAAATTAAAAAACAGGTCCTTACATGCCCACTGGTAGAATGAGTAAGAAAAAGAGACAGACAGACAGACACAGACAGAGAATACACACACTTAGAACTCATTTGCCAAATAGTCAAGTGAGGAACTAGAAATAGAATCTAATTTAAAATTGGTCTTATCAATAGTAACTCCAATAACTGCAACCAAGAAGTCCTGAACTCTACTATGCATTTGGTAGAGTGATTCAGCATTTTTTAAAAGTTGTTCTCTAAAAAACAAATAAAAAGAGAAAGGTTACTGCATTGAAAGATCAATGAGTGAAATTTGGAAAAATGTACTCAGCGTCTTAGAACATTACTTTCAAGATAGAAAGTGCACATATACACCTGAGAATCTGATTTAAAAACATGAGTTTTCATTCATGAGGCATGGACTGGGATTGAAACTCTACACTTATCAAATGTACATTAGTATGGATGGTGCTGGTCCACAGTCTATATTTTGAGTAACAAGGATTTAGAACACCCTCTTCCAAAAGGCTACTTCCCCACATTGAGAAAGATGTCATTCATACACTGTATGCAAATAATGGTCGTAGAAGGCTTTTGCATCTTTAGTTCATGATTAGTTTATTGATATGATAATGATTGCATTTTGGAAAGGAATCATTATTTTATTATTGTGCTATAAACCAAGTTCCCTTCTTGTCACAAGTGATCTTTTCACTCAGGTTGCTGCCTTGAGCCTTCACAGTCTGAGCTCTAAAGCTACAGATAAGTTTGTTTGTTTTTGTTTTTGTTCTTTCCTGAGTCCTTTTCACATTTACAGGAAAAATAAATGGAAGAATGTGTAGCAATGCAGTGTAAAGCTCAATGCTCCAAATGCATGTCATGACTAGAGATTCATTGAAATAATCAGTTCTGTTAGATGTTTGTCTGTGGATGGGATTTGTCTACTCAGCCTTGAACTCTGGAAGAGTCATGCAGTGTAATAAGGCCGCAAGGAAGGCAGGAAGAACGCCCAGGGCTTGGAGTCCTGTAGCTTGGTGCTGAGTTGCCTCCTTCGCCAAGTGCCAAGAACCACGCTGGGCCATTGTGATCGTTCATGTCTCTCCCAAGGTACATCCAGAGGCTGTGTGTTTAGTAACAAGAAATTTTTAAAAAGGAGTCCATCATATGAAAGAGCTTTGTCAGGTGAAAAGACCAAATCAAAAGTTCTTTGTCTTGCTAAAAATTCTGTGCTTGAATAAAATTTATTTAATTTTGAGTTTTTCCCACAGAGTTTTGCCGGCATGCCCTGCTGTGCTGCGTCAAAAAACCAAGCAAAGTCAGTCATTTCCATCACTGCAGTTTGAACAGAAATGCAAGCTGGAGGAAATGTTTCTGAAATTAATCCAGAAACAGCACTTGGTACTGTAAAAAGAAGACTCACAGACCTTGGAATTCTGTGGCTTCAGGGTTGACTCGTTTAAATAACAAACATAAATTACGTACCTTGCAATAACATAGGTGTGATATACCAAACTGAATTTTCATTGAAAATAATTTATTCTTTATTCAATAATAGTCAAGGTCAGTGTGATTTGCCTGAATATTGAAGAACATATAGAAAAGGTAGGCACCTTGTAACAGGTTGGGCTAGAATCCTGCTAGAGTAGAATAATAGGGGAAATTGAGGGCTTAACGAATGTAGTTATGGAAGAAAATATAATGAAGGGCAAAGATCCAAGTAAATAGCTTCAGAGAAATTTTACTCTTGGGTAAAAAGCAAAGAGCCTGGATAGAAAGCAAAGAGCCATGAAAGACTGAGAAAAGAAGTGGTCTGAAAAAACCAAAAACCCAGTAGAATGTATTGGCACAAAAACCAAAAGAAGAGAATGGCCCAAGGTGTCTAACAGTTCACATAAGCCATTGGATTTCACAATTATTCTAGCTTGAGTGTGTAATTTAATTATACTCAATGAAAATGAGGTAGAAAAGTTTATACTGAAAGGATGAGGTAGTAGCAGGGAACTGGTGAAGTTTAGCTTCATATGGAAGAAATTAAAACACTAAAATTCAGGTTTTTAAGAGCAGGACAGATAAAACACATTTATGGCAGTATAACAGGGGCTCCATGCCCATTTTTTGGATGCACTCTTCTGGGCACAATTGATGGTGGCAGTGCCATTTTGGACAGGGATGGGTGGGACTAGTGCTAAGATATCAGAGTATTCTGATACAGTTGAGGAATTAATCAGAGAGGAACACAAGACTGCTGGGCAAATGTGTAGGTAGATTTGGAGTTCACATAATGTAGTGCAGAAATTATTTTAAAATACACCTTATAAAACACTGCCTATTTCTTTGATTCTGTTTCGTCATTAGGTGCATCCTAATGACTATATCCTTAGAAAATAGTGTTTATAGGAAACTTTTCCTAAACAAACATCACATTCATTTTTCTGTACATGTTGCTGCTCAGCCAGAGTGAGATCAGCCAATATGGAAGGAAATATGGCAGAAAAGCAACTTGGAGAGGGTTCTCCAGCTAACAAGGCATGACTTCCCTCACTGACACACACCATAATCGTCACTTCCTGTCGTAAACCAGTCTCCCTTCAGTAGTATTCAATGGGATAAAAAACAATGCATAAGTAGCCTATAATGCCCCTGGCATTATATAGCCAATAAATAATAGATAAAAAAATACCAGATGTTAGGCAAACCACTTGGGACCCCTTCTGTCCCTCTTTCCTAGAGAAGCTTTCTTTCTCTTAATAAATATATTCTGCTCTTAACCTCCTTTGTTCCTAAAATTCATTCTTCAATTTTAGGAAACATGAAACATGAACTTGTACTGGACATATAGTAGGTTGGCTGTTATATATATATATATATATATATATATATATATATATATATATTACCAGATCTTTTGATTTGAGACTCATTTCTGTGTCTGTAACTCAAATATATCTTCCTGTTTGGCTTAGCTTGTAACAGAGACCTAAAATCACTCAACATTTGGTAATTGATCCACAGAATAGAAAATCTTGGAAGATTTGTCAAAGGAATGTACCATCATTTTTAAACACTATATTCAGTAAGAATGCTATACATAATAACTCTCATAAAACAATTCTATTGATTACTTTATGAGGCCTAGTTATGCCAAAAAACTGTCAGATTACCAATTCTACCTGTCTTATGAGCAAGGCAGTGTTCAAGCTGCTAGAAGAAAATGCCATAAACTAAGTGGTTTATGAACAACAGAGTTTTATTTTTCACAGTTTTAGGAACTGGAAAGTATAACATCAAAGCAGAATATGTGTCTGATGAGAGTCTGTTTTCTGACTTACAAGTAATATCTTCTTATGCCTTCATGATAGTAGAGGCAGCAGCTCTCTCAGGACTCTATCTGGGTACCAATAGCAACCAGCAGAGCTCCCTCCGCATGCCCTAATCACTTCCTTAAGGCATCACCTCCAAATACCACCATCACATTAAGCATGAGGACTTTAACATAGCGATTTAGGAACAGGGGCTGAAGAGCAAAAGTCACAAACATTCAGATCACTGAATACACAGACCAATTCTTGATTTTTTTCCTCCACTATAATGTGCATGAATTTATATTACCCTTAGATAAGGATTTGTTCCTACCACCTAGTTACCTAGTGTGTGTGTGTGTGTGTGTGTGTGTGTGTGTGTGTGTGTGTGTGTGAACCCTGGGTATTGTTGGCATTGAGCCACCCAAATTGTATTATCTAGCATCCTTTATCTAGCACCCTTTATAATGGATATAAATTGAAGCAATTATTTACCTCCTTAAGAGTATAGTTTCAATGAAACAGTGTCTTCCAGTTGATATGGAGATTGATTACAAATTTGGATTCATTAATACTATATTCAAACTATCTTGGTTAACCCTCAGTGGCAAGGGATTAAGGGATTATTACACTGAAATACATTTAGTTTAGAATACAATCTCACAATAGTGTATTAGTATTATTGGAATGGGCAGTGAATGATCTAACAGTATTTCAGAGATTAAGCAAAGGGACAAGATCAGAAATTACAAAGTAAGGGGGATGCACTCGTACATATCAAACACGTGCCTAACATTCAAAACCCTTGTCAATAATGAGTTAATGGAAAAATCCATGGGAGTAGTCTAAGATAATTTACTACGGTCACCTACTCAAAGCAAAACAATGGGGAAAATACATAGGCAAAAAATCAGACAAGATTTGGAGATGTTGGCTTCTGGCTGGTGTTGGATGGATGGTGTCACTTTGCAGACTTAGTTTTTTATGTGGCTCTCTTCCCCTACCACGGTTAGCCTGAGACCATTATTATGTGAAACAAAAGAGGAAGATGTTTCCAGTCTTTGTTCCTATCTAATTTATAATTGTATAATTATCTAAAGCAAGTCTCATGTTTAACCTCAGAGTCAGTGTGGGAGGGCACCACCAAAGAATGCTGGTACAATTTACCATCAACGCAATCAGTATTCCACAGTGAGGAGTCAATATCAGGGCATTGGCAGTTCAGAGCCAAGAGATGAGGACAGGCAAGTACCTACACCTTCTGAAAAGGACAGCCTGGGAACTAATGCATGTGAAGGAAGTATTGAGTTTGTAAATACTTGTTCATTTACTCAACAGTAATTAAAGAAAAAGACCATTCAAATCTTGACTGCACATTTACACCTACTAAGATTTAAGAATGCAATGTGGGACATTTAAGCTAGATATATATATATATATATATATATATATATATATATATATATATATATATATATAAAAGCTTGCTGACAATGAGAGTTGTTAAACACTGGAATGTATTATTAAAAGAAACTGTAATTTTCTTTTCCTTTAAAGTACTTAAAACCAGACTAGCTGCATAGTTATCTGGTATGTGTTCTTGGACAGAAGCAGAAAGATGAACTAACTGACATTTCAGAGTCCCTCCAGACCTATTATTGTCACACTGAACCTATTCACACAGAGGTAGAAAAAGTCTAACAGCCTGCCTTTTATTCCTACCACTTAACACACATTTATTACAGACCCTCTCTGTGCTCAGCACTTTGCTTGGTACAGGGATGTAATCCCAACCTTTAAGGAGATCACAGGCTTTGGTCCAAAGGTGGAGCAAAATGCTCCACCTACATTTGTGTTAATACATAGGGTGATAGAAGATGTTATTTAAAACTGTGAATGTCTTCAAAGGACAAAGGATACTATGAAAGGAAAGTCCCTTACCCTGGGTCTCTCCCTGTCTTTTGTGCTGGCCAAAAGAGCAGAGGCTTTTTTGTTCAACTCACCCCATGCTCATGGATGGTTTCGATGCAGACAAAGAGGCTTAAAGCAGTACAGGTTAGGAGCTGGAGAGAGCTGTTTTCTGCATAATCAAAAGAGAATTCGGTTCTTCAGAAAACCTAGAATGGGAGAGGATCAAGGTGGAATAGGGAAAGGGTCCAGTATTATACAAGATAATTTGGCCAGTAGGTTATTTCTTGTTTCGTGGTGGCTATTTAAGAAACCTAACAAAAGTGACTTATGTCCAAATAAGTTAGTTAGTATAGACTCATCTCTCCCAGCTTCTCCCTACTGAGCACAGTGAGAAACCCTGAAAATAATGCTGAAGAAAATCAAATAGCTGGAGAAGTGGTAAGAGAAAAGCAAACTGATTTGGGGCCACAAAAGAAAAAGATTATTATATTATATTGTATTATAATCAACTTACTCTCAGGGTCTTTACAATCCCTGTCCAACACAGGAAGGTGACTCAGGCCCAGCGTTTCCCATACATAAAACAGAACAGAAGGTGGCCAGATAGACCCAGGGCAATGGGGTATAATGGGAGTTCTGCACATAACATCAAAGCTACCAGGCAGAACAATAAAGAATGGAGCTGACAACCAGGTGACAATGGGAAGCCAGAGCAAATTCTCTTCTGTCAGTCTCTCCTCTTCAACCAGACGGCCACCTGGAGGGGACATTGGGCTGCCAGAAGGAGGACTGCCCCACAATAAGCAGGAAGATTGCCTAGTCCCATACATCAGGGATTCTTTCCCATCATTCAGAAGTACATGTGATGTAACAGGAGACTTTTCATCAGCACCCCAAGCAGCACCAACAGGGGCAGAAAGAGCCCCAACAGCCAATTTAAACAATAACTAAAGAAGGTCCTTCAACAGAAGCAAAATGAAAATGGAAGTTTTCCTGAGCAAGAAAAAAGAAGAAAAAAATAGGAATAAAAGCAATACAATAGAACAGCCTTCTCTTCATGAGTGTTTTAGATGCATGCTACAATTGAAACAAAAACCATAAAGTCATCTAGTAATTTAAACAATTAAAAGTGGAAGAGACAAAGTGACTAAGTGTTGATATCAGCAGTCTGTGATAAATCATATGTATTGTAATATATTTTAATACCCAGAGTAGTCACTAAGAAAACCACAAGAGTGATACACTCAAAGTACTAGAAATACACAAAATTAGAATTCTTTTGCAAGCTTAATCCACAGAAAGGAAAGAAACGAGAAACAATAAGAAACAAGAAACAGCAATCAAAACATAAAATGTCAGACTTAAGCACTAACATATTAAAAAATTAGATTAAGGGTAAATGGCTTAAATACAAGAATTAAAAGTCAGTAACTGGCAGAGTAGTAAAGGAAAAACCCAAATATATGCTGTTAACAAGATATCCACTTTGAATTCAATGACATATATAGGCTGAAAATAAAAGTGTTGAATAAATGGTACATCATGAAAATGTTAACTTTAAAAAGCAGAGGTGGTTATACTACCATCAGGTAAGGTAGACACAAGGAAATACACTTCATGATGATAAAGGGATAAATGTACCAAGAATACATTCCAATTCCAAACATGTATACAGAGAACAACAAAGCACCTGATACAGGAAACAAAAGTTGATTGAACTGAAAGAAGAAATAGACAAATCTACAATTATAGTTGAAACATTTGTACCTAACTCTCAGCAACTGATAAAAACTGCTAGGCTGAAAAGCAATGTGGATTTCAAAGAGTTAAGCAATACAACCAAATTGACCTACACAGAACCCTATATACTTGTTATAAGAAACTAAGGAGCCAATTTTTATATGATGCATAAACTTTGCTCTAGGGCCTTATCCCAGAGACAAATGACAACATGTACATATGAAAACATGCACATGAATTTTTATAACAGCTTTACTCATAATACCCCTAAATTGGAAATAGCCCAGATGTTCTCCAGTGGATAAGTAGCCAAACCAACAATGCTACACCCACACTATTGAGTATCACTCAATAATACAAAGAAACAAAACTGTAAGACATAGAGCAACATGAATGAATTCCTAAGAAGTTAAATGAAGAAAGCAGATATTTACAGAACATTTGATTCTATTTATATAACATTCTTGAAATAGAAAATTATAGAAACAGAATAACAAATTCTTTTTCCTCAGGGATTAGGAACAGGAAATAGGATAAGGATGTGATGTGACTATAAAAAGGCATTATGGGAGGTCCTTGTGTTAATAGAAATCGTCTGTCTCTTGATCATGCCAATTTCATTATCCTGATTGAAATATTGTAATACAGTTTTGCAGGATGTCAACATTGAGAGGAAACTGAGTAAAACTTTGAACTCATGCTACTGTTTTTTACAATTGAATGTGGATCTATAATTATATCAAAGTAGAGAGTTTAATTTTAAAGGCTTAACAAAAAGTGATCAGGGTCAGGATACAAAATTGACCTTTTAAAATCAATAGCTTTTCTATATACTGATAATTAAATAGCAAAGAATTAAATTAGGAATAGAATTCCATTCACAGTACCATAAAATAAAATAAAATAAAATAAAATAAAATAAAATAAAATATCAGTCTTACCAAGGCAGTGAAAGGCCGCTATGCTGAAAGTTATACAATACTAAAAAATGAAATTAAGGAAGACAGTAGAAGATGGAAGGAACTCCCATTGTTTATGTATCAGCAGGATTAATATTTTAAATGGTTATATGTTTTAAAGCAATCTATAAATCTATTGAAGCCTCCCTCAAAAGTCCAATGACATGCTTTACAGGACTAGAGAAAAAAAATTCTAAAATTCATATAGAAACACAAAAGACAATAATAAAAGCTATCATAAGCAAAAAGAGCAAGGCTGGAAGCATTACAATACTCAATTTCAAATTATACTACAAAGCTATAGTAACAAAAACAGTGTGACACTGGCACAAAAATAGATATGTAGACCAATGGAGTAGAATAGAAAACATAGAAACAAACCCACACAACTATAGCCATCTGATTCTGGACAAATGAGCCAAAAGCATATGTTTGAGGAAAAATAGCCTGTTTATCAAATAGTGTGGGGAAAACTGGATATCCATATATAGAAGATAAAAACTAAGTCCCTATATTTCACCTTGTACAAAAAAATCAAATTTAAAAGGGGTCAAAGACCCAGGTACAAAATCTGAAACTTTGAAACTGCTGGGGAAAAAGATGAAACACTTAAAGACATAGACATAAGCAAAGACTTCATGAATAAAAATACTGTAGCACAGAAAATAATAGCATTTATCAACAAATGGGACTATATCAAATTTAAAGTTTTCTGCAAAGCAAAGATGCAACTTTCAGAGTGAAGAGTGTACAGACTGTGCTTTATTAGAAAATATTTGTCTGATAATTTAAAGGGTTATTATCTAGAATATACAAAGAATTCAAAAACCTTAACAGCAATAAAATTAAATAGACTAATAAATAAATAGCCAAATGAATGGGACAGACATTTTTCAAGAGAAATATAAATGTCCAGTAATATATGAAAAAATGTTCAACATCTTTAGTCACTAGGTAAATGTAAATCAAACTACACTGAGGTTCTGTCTCTCCTCAGCCAGAACACCTATCAAGAATACAAAAAGGAATAAATGCTGGCAAGTTTTCAGAAAAAGGAAACCCTTCTAAACTGCCAATGGGAATGTAGATCAGCCACCAAGGAAATCAATAGGAGTTTCTTCAAAAAAGAAGACAAGCTAAAAACAGAGCTATCATATGGCCAAACCATACCCACTCCTTGAAATATAACCTAGAGAACTGAAGCTAGCATCTTACAGGAATACCTACATGCTTATGTTTAGGGTGGTACAATTAACAGTAGCCAAACTGTGTAACCAACTGAGGTGCCCATCACCAGATGGGTGGTTAAAGAAAATATGGTATATATACAATGGAGTATTATTCATTATTATTTCAAAAGAATGAAATTGTATCATTTGTAGGAAAATGGATGGCACTGGAAATCATCATTTACGTGAAATCAGAGATTCAGAAAGACAAGTATCACATATTTTTCCTCATACGTGGAATCCAAAAAACATGACATGAAAGGAGATGTGAGATTATTATCAGACAAAAGGAAAGAAATAATGGGGAGAGGAAAGGGATAAGCAATGGGTAGTAACTGCTGGATGGATATGATCAAAATATATTATTACATGCATGCATGAAAATGACACAATGAATCCAATATTTTTTAAAATTAATAAACACCAATAAAATATATCTTAAAAAAGAAACAATCAGATTTCACCACAAAGAAAATGTAAAGGCTACCCAAAAATAAGACAAACTCATTGCAGGGTGGTATGGCTTGTGTCTAGATGTCCCCCAAAGTTTCATGTGCTCATGGGTGAAGCTTTTGGGAGCTGGAAGTATCTAGGGTGTGTGATACTAGAATGAAGGATGAGTGGACCTAAATTAATCCACTGATTGGAATTCACATAGTTCTGGTTGTGGCTGAATGGATTTACTGAAGACAGAAGCCCAACTTGGGCATGTGGCATCATCCAAAAAGTCTGCAGACTGTTTGGAATAAAAGGGAAAGGCAGCCTCCTTTCTGCTACCACTGCGGCTGCTTTCTGCTTTCTGTTTGTCATGCCATGGACTGATTCCCCCTCTGTGACCCCCCTCTGCCATGCTGCCCTGCTTTGGAACCAATTGACTATGGACTGAAACCTCTACAAACTGGACTGAAATAAACCTTTTCTGCTTTAATTTTGGATGTCAAGTATCTTGTCTCAGAAATAAGAAAAATAATAAGACACAGAGCTTTTGGTTTTGAGTAACATAATGGAAAATATTATTTCCCCTAAATTATTCAATAAATTCAGTGATAATCCACTAAAACTGCAAATGAGATTTTGGGGATATAGTGAGAAAAGTGAATTCTAAACAAGAATAATTTGGTTATACTTATTATTTCCTATCATCTGTTTTATTTTGCTCTTTAAATTATTTATACTTTGGGTTTCGCATATAAGAGATACTGTGCTATATACTTCTGTTTCTGAGTTATTTGACATGGCATTGTGGCCTCCAAATGCATCCACTTACCTACAAGTGATTTAATTTTACACTTCTTTATGATTGTGTACATACTACATTTTCTTTATCTGTTCATCTGTTGATGGGCATGCAGGTTACTTTCAAGATTTTGCTATTATGGATTGTGCTGCTATAAATATGCATGTATCACTATACACATGTATTACTGTAAATACTGTCATTAACACTTTGGGATAGATAGCCAAAGAGAGCTAAATCAAATTACATCTATTTTATTGGAGGTTTTTTTACTTGTTAAATAAAAAATTTCAATCACAGAAATTTATCTCATCAAATTTTCCATGATATCCACATGGATGCATATTGAAATACTACCCAACTGTAAACACCTGGACTATTAATAACTGAGTAATACATTATGGCACACCTCAACCAATAGAATTATTATGTTTCTATTTAAAGAATAAAGCATACTTAAGACATTGAAATCAAAATATTTTGTCACATGAAATATAAGGTACATCATTTCTTTATAAAATGATTGCAGATGTGTTAAGATAATTATACAATATACAAAAACTATTCACTGTAATTACTTCTAGACAGGACAACTGGGGATCTCAAGCAGAATATTTTTCACTGTAAAGCCTCTTATGCTGTTTAAAAATTTTAACATGTGTACTGTTTAGGTTTTCTTAAGTATTTTCAAACAATGAACTGAAGAAATATTTTGGTTACTAAAATGTTACAATTATCTACTTATCCATTTTTATGTTGTTTGTATTGGTACCATGATAGACCCTCTCATCAGTGCAAATCGTAAATCTTTACTAAAAGACCTACTTTCATGAGATCAACTTGCATTAATGTTACTTCAGGGTACAAGGAGCATCAAGGAAAAACGAACCATGTTCCTGCTATGTGTCAACATCAAGATTGAGATTGGAGCTACAAGATAAAGAAATATTTCTTTGGCAGAAGGAAAAACAGAATCATAGTCAACTTTGAAATTATAAACCCCAGCCTCTCCATCTACTACAGTTATAGAAATCATGATGAAGTCGCTGAACTCTTTCAGGGCCACATGTAACTGTTCAAATTTATTTCATTTGAGTCTCAAAGAAAGCATTCCTTAGATGACTGCTAGGTATAGATAGCATCATGACATATATCTTGGTTTACACTCTATGCTCAATTTTAGAAAGACAGAGTAGAATGAAACAGCGAAAAACTACACATGCAGCATTCCCAAAAACTTTCTAAGATAATGTTCATTAACAAGAGTTGTTATTTTAATTAACTTTTGTTCCTAAATTATAATAGAAGACTCATGTTTCTCAAATACAAATAATTTAAAGCAGCTATACGATTGTTTGCAACACACCAGCAGCCACTGGAAAATTCAGAAATGGATTAGCCCATGAACTGAGCCCTCCATGACAAATTCTGCTCCCAATCTCATGACAGTAGAAATGAGTGAGATAAATGACTCACAACTCTCATACATTATGATTTTTCCCCATTAGCTATTTATAGGGAAATCTTTTAAAAATGTATATGCTTAAAAGTTTAAAGTGCGCTACACAGGATGTTACATTGACAAATGAATATGCTGTAGGTTACTCAGTTCTTTTACTTCAGAGTTAATTTTATTGCCAATGGTAACCAGAAATATAGATGATTTCAAGTTCCTGATCCAAACTCTTAAATAAAAAAAAATTTTATTTCTAGATAAAAGAGAAATAATGTCCTAAATCCTTAAATAAAAAAGATGGGCAATTTTATGCTGGAAAATCATAATAAAACAAGAAATTACAACTCTTATAAGGTGCTTCAGATCTAGCAAAGGTGTGGTATTTGGAGATTCAGGAAAAATATTCCGATTAAATGGAGAAAATGACAAAAATATTGAAAGAACTGGTCTCTATGGAATGCATTGCTAGCCTTGTTTCCTATTCTTCTTTCTAATATGGTCTTACAAGTGGCACAAGAAGGAGATTACTGTGGTGAACACCATACTGGACTTCAGTCTGTCCCATTAATGAATTGCTTTGATTCTAGCTGATACCTAAATTGCATAGATTGATGCTCTGAGATGAAGAGAGACTTTCTACACAATCAAATCATATGTTTACTTGT
This sequence comes from Hydrochoerus hydrochaeris, assembly GCA_004027455.1. NCBI lineage: Eukaryota > Metazoa > Chordata > Mammalia > Rodentia > Hydrochaeridae > Hydrochoerus > Hydrochoerus hydrochaeris. The sequence goes on from PVLA01003333.1 coordinate 15,399, forward strand.
CAATATCTTACTTCATCCTGAAGAAAGAGCTTATAGCACTTCTTCACATTAAGGAAAAAAGGTCAGATCTTACACTGCCTGGAGCAGCAGCCTTCAGTTCTTAGAATCCACTAATTTTTCCTGAAATCAACAGTATAATCTGCTTGGCCTCAACCATAAAGATCAAAACTCATTGTCTAATATTGCAGTTTATTTTGAATGACAGACTTTTATGCTATATTTAAATCCTTGCAGTAAAATAGATGCAGGAGTTGGGAATATTTTGACTTCGGTGAAACATATTGCTTAAACCTGAAGAACAAAATGTTCTAATTTTTTCCAAATACAAGTATTTTGAAGATCTAATTTTTACTGTTATTAGTTTCACTATAGTACTTGGCTTAATATGTGAAGGATATCAGCAAATCATGGGAAATCAAATCTGAAAGATGTCAGAGGAACAGCACATGATGATACCACAGTTAATTCAAAAGATCGGTTAGGTAAATCTAAAGTTATGGACCAGTTTTCCTTTTTTTTTTTAATCACCTACATACACGCAACAAAATTCAACTAACCTACCTCATATTTACACGTTTTTAAAGGAATTTGCCATTGAATGGGGTAACCAGCATAACAAATTTTCAGTCATGCAAAAGAGTGCAAAGAGAATTGAAAGAAAGAAGAAAAAAACAAACTAGAATCATTATGGGGAAAAAGAGGCAATGATTTATATGGAATATTTACCATTGGAATGTCTTCACTAAAAAGACTGACTGTACAACATAAAGTATCCTTTAGATACTGTGATACCATATTAAGGAGATTTAGTCTTGTAAAAGCAAATTGTGGACTAGGAGAAATAAGACAAATGTTTTCACATCAACTAATGCCATATTAGCAACATTGCACAAGTCATTTGGCTTTGTCCTAATTTCCATATCTATACAATGAACTCCTTAAATTAATTATTTCTAAGCTCTGTATAAAAGAAAATATGCTCCTTAAGTACTAAAAGTCAGACATTTAAAAATATATTATTTTGGATATAGTAACACTGACTATTTATTGTTTCCTCTGGATAGTTTTATGTTTGGTCTTTGCAAAATGATTTTTGTAAAAACACTGAGACATTTGATTTTTTCTAAAGGACTATACATTATTAAAGGTAGGAACAGAAGACTATCAGTATTTATTAATAATGACAATCTCTTAAGAATCTAATTTTAAATTATTCACTCTTAAACAAGTTGATAATATTTTAATTTAAAAATTTCTTGAGGTGCTATATCAGAAGCCATAATGCCTATGATAATCTTTCATTAACTGTGATGTAATACAAAATATCAGTATCTCCATCACTGTTGCTAGTACTAGAAATTTTACTTATGCTATCTTTGCATTCTTAGATTTATGACTTCTTCTTTTAGTGACAATAATGCATAATATAGATGTTAAATTCAAGATTCTGAGATGAACAACTGATATGAATGCTTTATAGAAAATTTGGGACGTCCAGATACCATCTAAGGTTCTTCAACAATTTTATTTAAACCTAGTACTGGTTCTGATTTTAACTGAAGAAGCTATCTATTGTCACTCATGTAGCTTTGGATGAATAAGTTTTAATTTGACCCTCAAGAGTCAGTCTAGCCAAATAATAACAATGAAAATGCATGAGAACAGCAATTTCAACCTGGCTATTTCACAGACAAGCTTATTTTATGCATCAATAGCAAATAAATCAAGAAATTGGATGGACTTGCTGAATGTCTTTCACTGCTCTAAGTAAATCCATCTAGCTAGCGTAACAAGCAGTTCTGAAGATTGGAGTGTAAGCAGAGAGAAATATTGATTGATTGCTTTATTTAGACTAGAACTGTAACACCACCTATGCAAGGAATTTAGCATATATAGCTAGGCAGTACCATCTTGTTGCTATAAACTTAACTGCAAGGTAGATTAGATGCTGGTGTGGGGAGTCTGGTTCTATATGATAAAGACCTCTCCAATAACACAATAACTCCTGCTGAAGCATTATCTTTGGGGTGATATAGGTGACTGCTGGCTGTACACTGGATTTCTATCAATCCCACACTGTAGGGTAGCAAAGAATCTGTGGGAAGGTCAACATTCATAAGAAAGAGACACTTATTTTCAGTGAACCTCGTAGGCATTCTAAGGAGGAAAAATATCTACATCAAAAACGGACTTCTAAATACACACTCCATTCTGGAGACTTGAGTTGTATACCAGAACAAACATCTGCTCCCTAATCAATTCATCCTACTATTATAACCACTGTTTCCCAATATATAAGTAATTATTAACCTATAGTCTAAGACCCAGTAGAGAGTTTAGTGAACTAAAACAGCATAAAAGAAATAAAAGAATAGGAAATAGCTGAGTTAGCATTATACCTGTTCTGGTAGAGAACTGTACTAAATCCATTTTTTGATTGACAGTGTTTCAATACTCCAAACACCATCTCCCACATGCACATGATTAATGCACATCCTCCACTGCAATCCTAAGATCCAGAGAAACAAACTTTAGGAGGAAAAATTAAAAATTCACACAACCAATTACCTGATCCTAAAAAAACTCTGCATTGACCTAAGAATGATAGCAACTCTTGATATTCAGAAAGTGCTATATCCTAAAAGCTCTGTGCAACTATAGATCGAGATGCAGAACTAGAATTTACAAATACATCTATATAGTAAAATGAGTTCTATGTGAAAAATAAATGACTTATTCCATTGCTTCAAGGGGAGTTCCTTTGACTATTATAGCCAGCAGACAAAAATCAAAGTAAAATTCAGATGGAGGGTAGCCAATTCTACTGCTGGCTGTGGTTAGATGACTTATTCTGTGTAACAGCCCCATAATGCATGAGACTCAAACTACTGCTGTAGAAAAATGATAAATTATTATAGATTCTGGGGCTTTAGGAGGGTCACTTTTAGATATGGCTGTTCAAATTAATTTTATTACTGTGAAAACTTTGTAAGAATTTTTTGTCAGAAGAAAGTTGTTCTCACAGTAACTTGATCTAAACAGTTGTAATATGATTCAGAAGTATAGAATTATTTGGTTATATTTGATAAAAAGTCAATGCAGTGTTTCGGTATAAATATATCACAATCAAATGAAGGAAGTTTAATAAGTTTTTAAAAAGATACATTATTACAATTTTAGAGTAGAATTAAAATTTGGGTTACAAATGTCTAGATGCAATGCTCTTCTAAGGCTCTCTTGTGAAACTGATAATTGCCTCCATTTTCCTCCGCAACAAGAGTGCCACAGTGACTCTACCATGATGCATCTTTTTAAATGTCACTATCCTCACACAGAAGACTACAAAAATAGGAAATATGTTATTGTGTCTTCTATGGCTTTCAGTAACATTGAACAAGGTGAGAATTGTTCTTTGGAGTATTTTCTGGGGGCATTTCCTTGCTCCAAGAAGTCCCTGTTCCTCTACCTTGACACATAATCCACTAATATCATCCGGAGAGCATGTGACTGCAATACATACCCCTCAAGAGGAGGAGCTCTCTGCTGCTCATGTTCAGGTCCCCAACTTCACACCCCCAGAGACACAGAAGTTCCCGCAGCACATGTTCACCAGTTAACCTGAATAATGAAGCATCCGTGTATTTGGCCTTTTCTAATCATTTATACTTTCACACATTTTTCTCATTGATGGTCACGGAAAGCATAACCAATCCATTGGCAGTAGGTCAAAGCATTTAGGTGTTTTGTTTTGGTTTGTTTTGGCTTTTTAAAAATTTTTTTTGACAAAAATGAAAATCAAGTCAGAAGGTTTGAGCGGGAAGCCAGCACAGCTCCACTCCGACATGCCCAGCAGCAATCTAAGTGACTCTCTGAGACGCTGAAGTGGGAATAGTTTATCATTTCACGAAAACAGGAAAAAAAATGAGCACAGTTACTCTTGTCTCTTACAGTACAATATGAAAAGAAATTGAATAAATACCCTGGTTGCCCAAGTCACTAGACTTCGTATTCAGAATGACCGAGCGAAAAGAATGTTCGTTCTTAGAAAAGGTTTTCTAAAATGGGCTGTTTAAGCAGATTGTTTCCTCAAGCAAAACTACAAATTTTGATTTATAAAGTGCAAGTAGTTATAGAAGTGCTTTTGAAAAGGCTTATACTCTTCAAGGCAGGAAATCTGATAATATCAGCAGGTAGAGAAAATGCTACCTCCAGCAAACTGGGCTTGAGTAGTTACACAGGAAATCACTTTTCCTGCTAAATAGAAAGAAAAAAAAGAACTGAGTTTTCTTATACCTTTCTTCTGACCATGTCAGAGAAGAAATATCTAGGTTGCACAAAGATTTTCTGTCAAAGGTTGAACAACACAAAAAGACTGGTAAACCTGACCTCCTCCCAAAGGCCACTGTAGCGTTGACTTTTGATTCTCTGGCTCAAGGGGTCACACTCCCATCAGTTGTAGACATGGTTTTGGTCCTCCATCATAGTTGATAAACTCCCTGTACCTATTCTAGATTTTTCTAGCTGTAATATTACTGCTCTTTTCTTATTTGCATTACCAGTACCATTTCTTCTTGAGACATGTTCCAGTTCATTTCCAAGATCAAAGAGAATCATAAGCTTTTTATTTCAAAAAGTGATTTTGATACTAGACAATTTCCCCTTTTTACACTCCTACTTTATTTCACTTGCTTTTTCTTATAAAAATCCAAAAGAGTATTTTATTCCTTCAATCACATTTTGTAAATCAGGGAAAAATTGGTTTTAAAGTCTACTCTGTAGTTAGAAAAAGCAAAAGCAAAAATAGAATGTCCCTTTAAGTAAAATCAACCTAATGAAAAACAAATTAGATTTCAGACAGTATTTTTTTCTTTCTTTAAATAGCTCCAGCTAAGAAAAATTTAAATTTAAGTCTATAGCCTATGAAAAGCAAGTCATTTAGCATATGATAATTCTTTATTAAAAATAATTAAGCTCTGGAGAGTGACTTTTAGGAAAGGAAAAGGAGTTATTGTTTCACAGTAGGAATAAATTTCTAAAGTAAACATAATTCAATCATACATAAAATACTGCTGAACAACTTTTATGGAATAAGAAAGCATGGTCAGAGCTTCCTCTCATGAAATTGAGAAATTGTTACCTGGCGTACACAACGACAAAAATGAGGAAAGCTATATAAAGCAAATGTTTTCAGATAGTAGACAACAGATGATGCAGGTCGGTGATCCATGAGAAAAAGGAAAAAATAAAATAATGCCTACAGTCACCCCAACTTACTCTGTGGAAATGAAACAGGTAAAAGTGCTTGTCTCTCTCATCTGTCCCGCTCAGGCTATGGGAAGGTATGACCTGGCCTGTGACATGCCCCTCCTCTTCAGTCCCTTTGCTTCAGTGTCCTTCCTGACTGTTCATCAGTGTCCTTCCTTGCCATAGAACTGATAGTCTTCACTCCAACATGAATGCAACCAGGCTGCATGAGACCCCTTTCTGTCTTCAGCCACTTCAGTCAATAGTACTGCATTTTGGGGAATAGAGAGAGCACTCATGAGTAGCTAAGATCCTGAAGAGAGCAATTTGGGCCCTACCATACCTACCATTTGTATACATACCATTCACAGTAAGACTTCCAAGAGATTCCCTGGTTTGAGGAATGGGCTTGTGAGCTGCTACTAAAGTAGCACTTTCCAGAGACTTTTTGGGGTTTAGTATAGGAAGATCCCTTCCTGTATAGTAGTCTCTCTATAGCTCAACTGGCCATGTTAAGATATACTCACTTTGGAGTCCTTGTAAATGTTGTGACTTATTTCTCAAGTAGTGTAGGCTCCAGAGTTCTATAAATCTATAGAATGTTTATCCTGAGTAATGTGGCCAGAATGAATAAACAGAACTTTTAACACTGAAGAAGTCCAGAGACCAGCAGCCAATGAAGGCCAGTGGCAGTAACCCAGAACCTGGCAGAGGCAACCTATAATTCATGATATCCATCTGAATCAAGAAAAGAATCTCAGCTGATTGGCAACTAAAGTGGTTTTTAAGACCAAAAACAGAGAATTAGCAAATAAAGGGTAGAGATTTCAATATGTTGAAGAAGTAGGGTTTGGAGATTGGAGAAGCGAAAGTGTCTACAGCTTGTAGAACAGAAACAGTATGGGTAGGAGGACTGAGAGAGAGAGAGAGAGAGAGAGAGAGAGAGAGAGAAAACACAAAGGAAAGAAGGAAGAAATGTCCATAAATCACTGTAGTAGCCATTCAAAACATTGTCTGAATACTGGCCTGCATAAGCATAGGAAATGCTAGGAAAAGAACTAAAAAGTTAGGAAAAGGCAGGAAAATTGGATAGAGGGTTGGTACAAATAGATAACAATAATGACACAGTGCAATTAAACCAAGATATAGCAATAATAACCTGTAATAGTATGTACATAGTCTAAGCTCTAGGAGGGAGCAAAAGTGAGATGTAATTTAAAAATCAAGCAAAAATAATCAAAACTCAGTTGTATGCTCCCTCCAGGAAACTATCTTTGAATATAAAACATTCAAACAAATCAAAAGGAAAATAGAAAAGAGATAGCATGAAAAATAATCAAAAGAAAGATGGAATGGCTATATTGACATCAGACAAATAGAATTCAGAAGAACAATTATCACCAGGAAAATACAAGGGACATATTTTTAAGGCAATATTGGGAATATCTAAGGCTTTTGCACTGAGTTACATCCCAAACTCTTCATTTTCTATTATAAGACAAAATCTCCTGAAATACCTAAATGGTCCAGACTGGACTCCAATTTGTAATCTTCTGCCACAGTATCCAAGAGTGCTGGGATTATAGGCATGTGCTACTATGCCCAGAAGGAGGGACATGTTATACTAATAAAGAAGTCAATCTATTAGAATCTTAAATGTGTATATATCTAGTAACAGACCTTCAAAATACACAAAGCAAAGACTGAAGGACCAGAAGCAAGGTAAAGATAAAAAAAATTATAGTTAAATGTGTCAGCAATATTTATTCAATAGTTGAAAAAAAGTAGAGAAAAAAATCATTAAGCTTTTCAAAACCTGAGAAGCAACACTATCAACCAACTTAACCAAACTGAAGAATACATGTTCTCCAAAAGAAGAATGCATATTTCCTTCAAGTGTAGATGGAACATTCACAAGAAATACCATCTACTAAATCATTAAACCAATTTCAGTAAGTTTAAGAATACTGAAAGTGTATGACATATGTTATTTGACCACAGAAAGATTAACTGAATTCCTCCAAAAGAAATTTATCTAGAAATATCCTATTTGGAAATTAAATAATACTTTTCTAAATAATGCATAAGTCAAAAAATCACAAATGAAATAAGAAAATACTTTAAATGGAATAGAACATATAACTGTTTGTGAGATGCAATAATAACAAAGCTTAGAGAGAAATTTATGATATTGAACATGTATATTAAGCAAAGGAAATCAGTATAAAAGTATTTATATAAGAAATCAAATCCAAAGTTATTATAAAGAAGTAAAAATATTAACAAAGATCTATGAGATAGAAAATTCATAAACAAAGAGAGAAAAATCAATGTAAACCAAGAACAGGTATTTAAAACAAAAGAAAAATGTAAAACATTAAAGCTAGAAATAAAATAAATAAGCAAGGCATAGTAGCAAAGACAAAGAGAGATAGAGAAGGAGAGAAAGAGAGAAATGAAAGGAGAAAGAAAAGAAGGAAGCAAGGAAGGAAGGAAGGAATTAAGGGAGAGAGAAACAATACCACCACTGATTCCAGAGATATTAAAAGAATAATGATAAAATATTAGAAAAGGCATACAGATTGGAAAAGAAAAAATGAGATTATTTCTATTTGTAGGCAATATGGTCATCTATGTAGATCCTAAAGAATGTAGAAGTTTCCAGAACTAATAAATGCATTTAACAACATTGCAAGATATGTCTTTTAAAATGTCAATTGTATTTTATACACTAAAAACAAATGCAAATTTTTTAAAAATAAATAGTAACAAAATAGCATTATAATTATATTCAAGGATAGATTTACCCTAAGACCTAATTACTGCAAATTAAGAAATATTTCTAAGAAGAATTAAACAGGTTATAATTAAAGAAATAACCATATTAATGAATTCAGATTCAGTATTGCAAAGATACATACAAACTTTGCCCTAAATTGATCTCAGAATTCAATATCATCAACATCAAAATGTGAGCAGGGTTTTGGGTAGAAATTGATGAACTTATTCTTAAATTTATATGCAATTTCATAAGTTTTATAATAGTCAAGCCTATTTTGAAAATGAGTAAGAAATTTATATAAACAACCTAGTAATATCAAAATTTAAAGTAGAATAATCAAGATAGTGAGGTATAAGGACAAACAGAGAAAAAGAACAGAATATACATTCCAAAATATAATTATCATCAATTGATTTTTGACAGAAGTAATTTAGCAGGAAAATGGTACACTTTTCAACAAGCGATGCTATGATAATTGGACATCCATATTAAAATAAATAAATACCTACCTCACACCATATATAAACTGTAACTCAAAATAAGTCACAAACCTACAAATATTTCTAAAAGAAATAGTACAAGAAAATTTTTGTCACCTTGGGCTAGGCAGAAATTTCTTAGGACACAGAAAGCACAAACCAAGAAAAATGAAGAACTGGATTAAAATGGCTGAGAATGTAGCTTAGTGCAAAGGTCCTTGCTTCAATTCCCAGTGCCAAGGTTGATGACTTTCATAATACTGAAAAATTTATCTTCCAAATATAATATTAAGAAATAGAAAAGATGAACCACAGACTTGCAAGAAACATTTCCAAAGCTTTATCTCATAAAAACTTGTACCCAGATATATGAAGCATTCGTAATTCAACAATAAGAAATCAATACAATAAATATAGGGCAGAACCATGGCTATCTTTCTCTTTAAAAATGATACATGAGTGGCATATAAGCCCATAAAAAGTACCTACTATCATTATTTATTAGGGAAATATAACTACTATTTGCATACTCATAGAATCAGTCAATTTTCAATTGCTGGTATGCAATAACTGACATACATAAATTTAAAGAAAGAAAGGTTTCTATGGTTCATGGTTTCAGAGATTTCAGTCCACAATTGGCTAAATCCAAGGCACATGTGACAAAACAGCAGGGAGAAAGAAAGCTGTTCTATTAATGGCATCGGTGAAGCAGAAGGGAAAAGCTAGAGAATGAAGAAGGGCAAGGTATCAAGTACAGTTCCCAACATCATATGCCTGTGATCTCTCAGAAATATGCTTTGCTAATCTACTAGGTTTCAAGCTAATAAAGTTGACAACCAAGATGGACCATCATAGCCATATAATTCGTTAAAATTAAAAAGACTAATAAACCACCACACCACGCCTGTGACCTGGCGCACCTCCCCCACATACCAGCCTAAAGGAGGACTGCTGCACCCACCCAGCTCAGCCCACTGCCCTCAGCCCACTATCCTCTCCATCTCTTAGACCAAGCACTGCTGTGAATGTTTGGCTCCCACTCTCCCTCCCAGAACCTTGAACTACAGTGAATTGGTCATGCTGGTTTGACAGGAGACTCAGGGGCCCCTTGCTCAGACAGATGACCTCGGCAGGTTCTGGTCACTATATGCCCAACAATTGGATGGACATCAAACACACAGTAGGACCCTAGGAGACACACTGCTGACAGTTGTGACTATTGGGATTGAATAATCAGATATTGGCCCAGAGGGTGAAAATGACAAAATGAAAAAGGAAAATGAAATCTCAAACATCTAGTCCATCAGGAGCAAGAACAGGCAACAGAGAAATAGAGGACTTTAAAAGTCATACATCAGAAATATCTGAAAAGATAGCAAATGAAATAAAGAAACAAATCCATGAGGCTATAGAGGAAATCAAATTAGAAATAATGTCTTACATGAAGACAGAAATAACAACCTTAGTAAATGAGTTGCTCAACATAGCTAGAGAAGAAATAGATTAAAAATACAGGAGCATGGAAAATTGATTGAAACTTTGAATGAACAATGCAAAAAATAAGCAGAATCCATGAAACAAATTCAAAGAGATATCCAAGAAACAAAAAATTGTATTGAAAGCTGGCCAAACCATTTAAATGAAGCTGTGGATAGAATTTCAGACCTTGAGGACAGAATCACAGATAATGATTATGAAAGGGTAGAATTTATTAAAACAACAAAGGAGCATGAAATGACAGTCCAGCAGCTTCAAGATGATGCCAAAAGAAACAATATAATACTAATAGGCATCAGTGAAGATGTAGGAGTCAATGCAAATGACATAATAAACTATTTACAGAAGTAATAGCAGAAAACTTCCCACACATGGAAAAAAATCTGATATAGAAATAAGTAAGGCATACAGAATGCCAAACAGTCACAACCAGCAAAAATCTACACCCAGAAATATAATAATTAAGATCCCAGACATACAGCATAAAAACAGAATACTAAAAGCTGTTAGAGAAAAGACACAACTTACCTATCAAGAAAAGCCTATTAGAATTATGGCAGACTTTTCAGCACAAATCTTCAGGTTAAGATGAGCTTGGAGTGAAGTTTTTCAAGCTCTAAAAGAAAACAACTTTCAACCCAGACTGATGTACCCAGAAAAACTGTGTTTCAAATTTAATGGAGAAACAAGATACTTCCATGACAAAGAACAACTGAAGAAATTCATGTCCACCAAACCAACCCTAGAAAGAGTTCTGAAAGACATGCTAGATAGAGATAAAAATGACCACAATCTCCAGAACAACAGAAAGAAACCACCAGAATGGACAAGAAATTAAACAAGGGATAAAAGCAGGAAACCAACAATAGGAACACAACATGGCAAAGTCAAGCCAGTACATATTAGTGATATCCATAAGTGTAAATGGACTCAATTCACCTATCAAAAGAAACAGGTTGACTGAATGCATCAAGAAGCAGGATCTCCACCCCGCCACCATTAGCAAGTGAGAGCCAGAGATCTAGACATCTCTTGAGAGATTGACCATATGCAATGTAGCAAAAGGGAGGATTTCCTTCTACCATCTCTTTGAAGGCAAATATTGTTACCACTGTTTTGCTTTGTTCTGATTAATGGTGTTGCTCTATTCAAAGTTCTGTTTTGATAAGTTCTAGAATGTCTTGTATTTCCTTTTATTTGTCTCTACCTGGTTAAAAGAACAACTGTTGTGAAGATAACAAGATATACTATGGTACCTATTACTGTTATGCCAGTAACCTGTTGATGGTTCCTGTACCAATTTCACTGCACTATCTCAATTGGCTTTATTCTGTCTTGTCCTGTTATATTTTGCTACCTTCAAATAATAAAAAATCTTAAAAAAAGAAAAAGAAACAGGATCCCCCAATATGTTGTATACAAGAAACACAAAAGGAAACTCATAGATTAAAAGTCAAAGGATGGAAAAGAGCACTCCATGCAACAGGAAACCAGAAAAAAGCAGCGGTAGCTATTCTGTTTGCAGAAAAAGTGAACTTCAAACATAAAATGATTAAAAGAGAAAAAAAAGGCCAATATATACTTGTAAGTGGAAAACTACAAGAGGAAGAACTAACAATTATAAATATATATACACCAAATACAGGAGCACCCAATTATATAAGACATACTAATGGACATTAAAAACCAAATACACAAGAACACAATTCTAATAGGAGAAATTAACACCCCACTGTCACAAAGAGATAGATCAACTGACAAAAAGTCCACAAAGAAATAACAGAACTGAATCATACCTGTGAGTGAATGGACTTAGTGGATGTTTACAGAGTATTACACCCAACCACATCAAAATATACATTCTTCTCAGCTAAATATATGGTCTATTCTCCAAAATAGAACATATGTTAACTCATGAAACATTCTTAAGTAAATTTAAAGGGAGTAAAATTACCCTATGCATAATATCTGACTGACTATAGCATGCTAAAATTGGAAGTCAATGGCAAACAAAACTGCAAAACCTGCATAAATACATAGAAATGAAATAACAATCTTCTGAACAACCAGTGGGCTACAGATGAAATTAAAGAATAAAGCAATACCTGCAATACAATGAAATTGCAGATACAATATACCATAACCTATGGGACACAATGAAAGCAGTCCTAAGAGGGAAATATACAGCAATAAAGTCACATGAAGAAAATGGAATGAACACAAATAAATAACTTAATGCTACATCTCAAGCTTCTAGAAAAGGAAGAGCATGTCAAACCCAAAGCTCATAGGAGAGAGGAAATTGTAAAGATTAGAGCAGAAATCAATGAAATTGAAACTAAAAAAAAAAATACAAAAATTAACGAATCAAAGAGCTGGTTTTTTGAGAGGAAAATAAAATGGATAAACCTCTAGCCAACTTTATCAAGAAAAAGAAAGAAAAAAACTCAAATCCAAGCAATAAGGACTGAAAAGACTACAAATCCCATGGAAATTCAAAACATCACGAACACCTACTTTGAAAATCTCTGCTCACATAGAGTGGAAAACATAGAGGAAATGGACAGATTTCTAGAAATATATAAAATACCAAAGCTCAATCAAGAAGATATAACAATTTTGAATAACCCAATATCAGCTACTGAAATCAAAATGTGATTAAAAACTTACCAACAAAGAAAAGCCCAGGGAATGATGGATTCAAAGCTAAATTCTATAAGAAATTTAGAGAAAATTTAATGCCAATACTCCTTAAACTCTTCAATGAAATTGAAAGAGAAGCAGTCCTCCCTAACTCATTCTTGGAGACAAGTATCGCTCCGATACCAAAACCAGAGAAAGATCCAAACAAAAAGGAGAACTATAGGCCAGTCTCACTAATGAACATTGATTCAAAGATTCTCAATAAAATATTGGCAAATAGAATGAAACAAATCATCAAGAAGATTATATACCATGACCAAGTGGGATTTATTCCAGGAATGCAGGAATGGTTCAACATATGCAAATGAATAAATGTAATATACCATATCAATAGAGCCAAAAATAAAAACCACATGATCATCTCAATATATGCAGAAAAAGCTTTTGATAAAGTTCAACAACTGTTCATGATAAAATCTCTACAGAAACTGAGAATAGACGATATGTACCTCAGTCTCATAAAGGCCATTTATGACAAACCAACAGCTAACATACTAAAGGGACAAAAACTGAAAGCCTTCACTCTAAAATCAGGAACAAGACAAGGATGTCCACTATCACCACTTCTATTCAATATAGTTCTAAAAATATTAGCCAGAGCAATCAGGCAAAGAGGGATAAATAAAAGGAATAAAAATAGGAAAAGAAGAAGTTAAATTATCATTATTTGCAGATGACATGATACACTATATAGAAGACCCCAAAAACTCCATTAAAAGACTACCAGAGGTAATAAACAAATTCAGCAGCATAGATGGATACAAAGTCAACACTCAAAAATCAATAGCATTCCTGTGCACAAACAAAAAACTCCCTGAGAGAGAAATTATGGAAATATTGCCTTTCACAATAACACCTAAAAAAATGAAATACCTAGGAATCAACCCAACCAAAAATGTAAAAGACCTATATGCTGAAAATTGTACTACTCTAAAGAAGGAAATTGAAGAAGATATTAGAAAATGGAAGGATATGCCTTGCTTTTGGTTAGGAAGAAACAACATTGTGAACATGGCCATACTCCCAAAACTGTTATACAGATTCAATGCAATCCCAGTCAAAATACCATTAACATACCTTAAAGATCTAGAGAAAATATTCTTAAATTCATTTGGAAACAGAAGAAACCTAGAATAACAAAGGTGATTCTGGGCAACAGAGGCCAGGCAGGAGGCACCTCAATTCCTGACTTGAAACTATACTACAAAGCCACAGTAATAAATTCAGCATGGTACTGGCAAAGAAATAGACCTGAGGATCAATGTAACAGATTAGAAGATGCAAACAAACTATTAAAGACACTTAGCCATCTTATATTTGACAAAGGGGCTAAAAATGTTCACTGGAAAAAAGATAGCCTCTTTAATAAATGGTGTTGGAAAAAATGGCTTTCCACACACTGAAGACTGAAAATAGACCCACGCCTATCACCACACACTAACTAAAGTCAAAATGGATCAAGGATCTAAATATTAAAACAGAGTCTACTGGAGGACAAGGAAGGTAAAAATCTTGGAGACAAAGGAGTAGGCAGAGAATTCATGAATAAAATGCAAACCATACGGGAAATACTTCAAAGAATCAACAACCAGGATCTCATATTGTTAAAAAGTTTTTGCACTTCAAAAGAAACCACCAACAAAGTGAAAAGAAAACCCACAGAATGGAAAAGAATTTTAGCCAACAATCCCTTAGACAAACAACTTATATCCAGAATTAAAAAACATCAAGCTCCCCAAATTCAAAGACCCTCTTCAAAAATGGGCATCTGAGATGAATGCACATTTCTCAGATGAAGATACACAAATGGCAAATAAATACATGAAGAAATGTTCACCATCACTGGTCATTCAAGAAATGCAAATTCAAACAGCATTGAGATTTCATCTCACCCAGGAAAGAATGGCTGCCATCAAGAAATCAACTGATAACAAATGTTGGCAAGGATGCGGGGAAAAAGGAACACTTCTCCATTCTTTGGGGGAATGCAGACTGGTGCAGCCACTGTGGAAATCAGTATGGAGATTCCTTTAAAACTAGGATTGGAAGTTCCATTCAATCTAGCTATTCCTCTCCAGGGTATTTTCCCAGAAAAATTGAAAATGTCATGTCACAGAGATATATGGGCATCCATGTTCATAGCAGCACAATTTGTGATACCAAAATCTTGGAAACAACCAAAATGCCCATCAACCACAGAGTGGATGAAAAAAATGTGATATTTTTCTACAGTGGAATACTACTCGGCTATAAAAAAGGATGAATTTGAAGCTTTTATAGGAAAATGGAGACAACTTGAGAATATCCTCATTAGTGAAATAAATAAGATTCACATTAGTAAATATCACATTGTCTCTCTAGTGTAAAAAATAATAACAACTGACAGAATGATAAGATCCAAAAAGTATAATAGATATTGTAAAAGTGAAAAGGAAAGAAAGTGCTCTAAAGAATATAACATTATGTATAGTGTGTAAGATAGATGACCATATTACTAAATTTCTGTTAGATCACTGAACAGAAGAGTTGCACTGTCAATGTTTAAGTGTCTAGTCAGTTTTATGCTTTGATTTTGTAACTTTAACAACTATTTTTAAGAGGACAATATGCAATGTATCAGCTAGAAATTTTATGTTAATTTTTTAAAATTCTGTATTATTCTACCTTTTTTCCCTTTTTTCTTTTCTTTCTTTCTTTAAATAAAAAATAACCAAGAGAACATTAACTTTGATGATTATAATTTTTAAAAATTAAAAAAATATAACCTACAAAGCATTGGTGAGCACATGGATTAACTGAATTTCATACATCACTGCAATGTATAAATAAATTTAAATTGCTAGTGTGAATTTATGAAATAGTTTGACAGCTTCTTTTTAGGCTAAAAAATATATTTGTCAACATATCTGGAAACCTACTCTTTCATGCTTATTTGGGAGAAAGAAAAGGCTTATATCTGAAGGCTCATAGTAATTTTATTCTTCATCACTCAGAATGGAAACAAGTGAAATGTGCTTCATATGATGAATGAATAAATAATGCTTTGACTATAGGAGGGGATATTACTATGTCATTGAAAAGAAATGGTTGTGAAAAGAAATGGCTGTGAAAAGAAATTCTCTACTGATGGGCCACTTAGCATAGATGATTATTAATAGATTATGCAAATCAAATAAGCCAGTAACAGAGTATTACATATTTTATGATAAAATTAATATAGTTACCAGAATCTGGGGCAATGGGAAGGATACAATAAAAGGAACATAGGACAACTCTCAGGGATGATAAATAGTTATTTTTTATTTTAATGATGCTTATTCAACTTTATACATTTGTCAAAACTATTGAATACTACATTTAAATTGATTTATTTTAGTTTGTAATTTTATCTCAGGAAAGCTTCATTTTAAAAACAGACTGGAACAAAATATAATTAAGAAGAAATCATCAGAGTCTGGGAACCAGTGTCATGCACCAGACTGGAACATCCAGACTCCAGCTTCTCCCTGTGAGTCAATGCCATTCGCAGACTGGGGGGCAGAGAGAAAAAGGCCACACCAGCAAGCAAACCCAGTCTAGGTACCAGCGCCATGTGTGGGGCCCCATCAGACCAAAACAGCCAGACCCAGCCCCTTCCAGTGCATGAGCTGGCAAACAAGAAGTACCAGTCTCCTCCCTGCCTGTAAGCAGCCAGCTTATCTGGAGAAACACAAGCTGTGATGATAACTATGGAGGTGAAATACAATTGGACTGTGGTGTTTTTGTGTTTCACTGACATTGCAGGTCTAGGGCTAGTGGTCTGATCATAGGTTCAGAGGATAGTGGTCTGCAATGTAACATCTAGAGATCTCCTTCTGAGGTTTGAAGCCATTGTTGATTCTCTATGGTCTGTTTTAGAAGTCTTACATCATTTCCATTCTTTTGTTGGGTTGGATTTTATTCTCTTTTGTTTTGTTTGATTATGTCAAATTCTATGGCAGGAATAGCTGTTTCAATGATAGCAAGATATATTATGGTAGTAATTTTGAATTTACTATTGGCTTGTTTTGAAGTCATTTATTGCATTCATTGTTTTGTTTTTATTGTTTCTATTCTGTTCTATTCTGTTGTTTGATTTTTACTATGTCTGAAGTTATCTGCAGCTATTTTGAAGATATCAAAAGGCATTATGGTAACTATTATTGATTTTGTAATGTTTTGAAGCCTTGTATCTCTTACATTGTTTTTTATTGGTTTTATCCTGTTTAAAATAAAACAAAAGAAAAAACCATCATTTATTAAAACATCTGTATTAAAATTGCTCTCATTTCCTATTATTGGGTATCCTATTGTTGTTTTATATTTTATCAAAAAGGGAAAATAAAGCTACTGAATCCTAATATTATGTGGAAATACTTTCAAGTAGCATAAAATTAATTTACATTAAAATAAGAGTAATTTTCAGAAACATAATTTTTTTTTTTGGTACCAGGGATTGAACTCATGCTTCACCCTTGTCAGGCAGGTACTTATGCTGCTGAGCTAAATTCCCACCCTAACTGATAATTTCTTAATTGATATATGTTCAAAGTATAAAGAGACCACTTGGATGTTTATCTTCATTGTTAATTATCAGGTTTCATATACCCACACAAATGTCAGCATTTACATTAGAATTATAACTTCATTTAGAGCATTCTGATTTCTCAAAAATCAGTGTCATTGGTTTTATACACAATTATAATTTTTAAAACATTGAGATAACATTATGTTTATCTTTCTGCAGTTTTACTTCTAGACTACTTTGTCAAAATTTGAAAAACAAATGTATTGATTGGAATAGATTTTCCCTGTTTTGTTTTCAAATTTACTACAATCAATCCTGTAACATTAAGCACATTCCCTCATCGATATGAAAATTAAACTTCAAGAAGTGACCTTATAAATAGATGAAAGAAGCATAAGGACACTGAGAATAAGTTAATGACATTTCCAGATAATCAAGCTCAATAAAAATGTAGTATTTGAATACATGATGTGCAGAATAAATCAACCTCAGAGGTACATTCTAAGATTTTAAATGGTTTATACTGCATAAGAAAAGAGTAACCTGAAAAGTCTAAATCTTGATCACTTTGAGGTGGCAAGTTTTTATTTATTTATTTAATTTTTGGTACCAGGGATCAGACTCACGACCTTGCACTTGCCAGGCAGGCACTCGGGCTGCTGAGCTAAACCCCCAGCCCAAGGCAGAAAATTTTTAAACTCCTTAAGTGGGTACTGCAGAGGTCTAGGCATTGGAACATGTGTATGCACACACACAGTCACAACCAAAAGTTCATTAGCAAATAAATTAAGATGGCATTGAATTAAACAAAATAACACCAGTTCCCTTATGTCAGG
The DNA here is from genome assembly GCA_004027455.1 of Hydrochoerus hydrochaeris. NCBI lineage: Eukaryota > Metazoa > Chordata > Mammalia > Rodentia > Hydrochaeridae > Hydrochoerus > Hydrochoerus hydrochaeris. Next base: position 33,489 of record PVLA01003333.1, read on the forward strand.
ACTTCTCAGAATCTAATATGCTAATCTAATATGCTAATATGCATTACAATTCTTATTGGAGAAAGGCACATGTTAAATAGAATGTCTTCAACTTATTAGACCATGAATTCTCTTATCAAAGACTAGCTATTTTAATTTATATTTGAAAAACAAACTTTGGATAAACTGGATGAAAACAGCATTTCCTTTCCTAGAGACACCTCTTCTTAAGTTAGCACACCCTTTTGTAACTGTAAACTATGTCTCAATTGTTTAATGGGTATCTTATTTCATTCATTTTGCTTAGTAAACATTAGAAATACATAATTATTATGTTGTTTGTTTTATAATACTCTCTTGGAATGTGTTTGTGTGTATGTGTAATTTGTTTTAAATAAATAATTAATTATACAGTGAGGGCCTATAATTAAACTAATTTTAAATGGCCCTAACTAGTTCTTTAAAAATTGGGAAAGCTAGTCTGGCTATATCAAGCAGACATACCCTCTTATCTGCAAAAGGACATTTTTTTCTAAAGAAACAATTATTGGGAAACAATGATTGGGATTTTCATGCATTTCAGAAAATCCTGTGAAGGATTCTAGGCATATTTTTGGAGGACATCTGTATATCAGCAGTCTTGGAGGACATGGTATCTTCCTTAGAGCACAGGGCTGAATTGTTTGAAGTCTGGGGTATAATGATAATGTCTCTTTTCAGGCAAAGATGGGGCAGGTTTCCTAGAAGTCCCCTTTGAAAAAGGAGTTCCTGAACCCCATTCAAAAGCCTCAGTCACAAGGCCAATCTACTGTATTTGGTGAGCACCTCCATGGCTGTTCCATATCATGCCCAGAAGTTCCAGAATGCAGGCAAAACACTGTGAACTTCGAAGCTCCTGCTATGCCAGGAGTAATAATAATACCCAGGAGTCTCTGACCCAGGAGTCTCGTATATTTCCAATCATCCAGGAAATTATGACAGGCAAACTTATTAACTTGCAAACAAGATAAAAATCTTGGGCTCTCCATAGTTCTTGACAGTTATAACATTTACACTGATGTGACATTTTCTGGTAAATATCTTCCCATGTAGCATAAAAGGTTTGAAGATGTCAGTGGAGGATTGAATGACACAAAATGGGAAAGCTGTAAGGAGGCTTGGTCTTACTGAAATTACCAAATATATAGCATTGGTTCCCAGGGACTGTCAGTGTATGAAACAATAAAAATGTCAGAAAGAATATGATAGAAAGAGAATTTCAGAATAATGTTTTGATTTCATGGGCTGACTGTACCTTCTTCATAATTTGTGGGCCTTAAAAACAGGAAAAGGTTGCTGAAAGCAAGAATCTAGGAGAGTTAGGACAAGTGTAGTCTACAAGTCTTCAAAAAAAAAAAGTATTCAGAAAATGTATTCGGTATAATGCATTTTCATTTTCGATGTCCTGGCATGATAAATGTTTATCTTGCATGTTTACAGCCCTAAAATGGAAAAAATGATTGAAAATGCACTTTACAGGAATAAGGTACAGAACACAAAATTCCAGAAAAGTAAATGCTCTGGAATTAAAGAAAAAAGATCGTCATTTCTATATTAATGCTTAGTATCTAACGGAAAATTCCTACATTATTTTGATTTTTAAATTGATTTTATTCTTTAAAATAAAAACTAAAAATCACAAATTTTGGATTATGAAACCTCTCTGCCTTGTGATTGAAAACTGTGGTAGGCAGAATAATAGTCCTATAAAATGCCCATATTTTAATTCCTAGATGCAGAAATATGTTGTAAAGTAGGGCAAAATAGAGCTTGCAGATGCAATCAAGGTAACAAGCTTTAAAATGAGGTGATTATCCTGGGCTGTCAGGTGGATCAACCCTACATTTTTTTCAGCTAAATGCAGGAGAGATATGTCAGAGAGAAAGGCAGAGAAAACTGCAGCAAGTGAGGGACTCAACCCATTCCTGTTGGAGGAGCATTGCATAAAATGCATGGAAAGCAAAAGGGTAGCCTGTATGAATAAAAGACCTCACTCTTACAATTACATGAAACAGGTCAGTCAACAACTTACATAGTTTCAGAGTCTCCAGAAAGGATCAGTCTAATGAAATTATAATCTAAGAACCCAGCTGGGCTACATTCTACTGGGACTTGTGACACAAGAATTATGAGATCATAAATGAGTATTACTTTAAGTGCTAAATTCATAGTTGTTATGGAAGAACTGGAAAAACTAATACAAATACTGCACTCCATCTGAAACCACTGGCAGACAATTTACATGAAGCTTTTATTCTACAGGACTTCACACCTATGACACAATAACAAACCTATGAAAATGTTGCTAGTTTTTAATTCAAGTGACAGTTACTTACCTACAGACATTAGACATAAGTTAAATGAAATAACTGAATGAATAATTGAAACTTTGCTATTGGATACCTTTTTAATTATTCAATAACAAAAGAGAATAACAATATCATTTCCAGAGAGTTTAAATAAACGTCTTCTCTTGAATTTATTTAACTGTTATACTATGACCATAATGTCAAGGGTATCAGAACTGACAGTAAAAATAGGAAAACTTCCTTTGAATTATTCTTTTTGTTGTCTAACGTAAGGTCATTATGGGTTAGTGGAGCAGATGAGTTAATATTTGCATCTTGCCCAGAAAATGACTTAATCCTTTTACAGGGATCTTTATTGTTACTTTTGAGCTAAATAAGTTCACTTCTGCTAGAGAACAGAACTATTTGACAAGTCTAAACAGCAGGATTGGAGTATTGCAATATTGAAGATGATAGTATAAGTAATCATTGGTTAATACACCGCAAGATTATAAACAGTAAGAATGCTACTAAAGAACAGCAGAGAGAGGAAGGGTCACTCTAAGAGATCATGATTGATTTAGGATGATCACAGTTACTTATTTGGTAGCTGTTAGTTAACACTCTAGAGGATAAAACTTGTTTCAAGATCAATAACACATCTTAAAGATTTTGTTTTTCTGTAGGCTTTCACTTAACATCACAGTACATTGACCAATAGTAGCAAATTACCAAAACATCATTCCATATGTGTATATTTCAGAAGCAAAAGAATCTGTCCATAGTCAATCTTTTGACATCATGATCATCAATGAGAGTAAAGTCAGGATGGAAATATGAGTTGTTATCTCCTTACAAAATGTTCTACTGAGCAGAACTGGGCAGATAACTGGGAGGTGCCTACTGGAGAATATTCACACTGACAATATCAGAACATGTTAGCTCACTTCTAATCTATGGACCTCCAATAGAAGGAAACCAGAGAAATTTAGTGAGAAAATAGAAGTTATTTTCATACTGAGTCTAAGTTTAGTTTTAAAATTACACCTAGCTATCAGGAAAGGGCAAACTTAGAGTAGCTTTAGGGCTCAATGTCACATAATTTTTTTCCCGTTTGCAAGGACAACATCAAAATCATTTCAAGTGGATAAAAACTTCTCTTATTAAAAAAAGTCTTCCAGAAAAGGCAGAAGTGTCACTACAGCATCCTGTGGTGATTCACACCAACAAAACGATTTTCACAATATTTCTTTTTATGTATAGCTCAACAGCTATAAACTATTTCTTGAAGAATCACCTAATAAAAAGTCATATATCAAATACTATGGTCCCATTCTTTTAAAAAGTTTTCTTTAGATAGAATTATGTTTTAATGTAGAGTCTTTAAGATACAAAGCACTTGTTCAGTGATTAGGAGAACCACAGATGGAAACAAAGATTTTATTACTTAGATCCTGGCAAATACATGAATGCCCAGAAGACACACATGCATGGAGGTTAGGGAGCAAATGGAGAGAGACAAAAGGACTCATAGAGCAGGTTACTTATCCAAGCAAGTTTCTCACTGGAAATTTTAATTAGTGCCTTCGAACAGACACAAGATCCAGAGGTCACACTATGACTACATTGTGGTCACTGTGACGTATCTGCATAGTTTTTTATGTAGCATGTGAGGGTCAATGGGACCAGCTGGCTGTATCTGGCTGTCCTGTAGGAAAGTGGTCACCAGGGAGCAATTAGATAAGGTAAATACCTGGATGGACCATTTTGGGAAATAAGAATAAGAGTAATGGGAACTGGAAATTATATCAACAATGACTGAGCCCTGTTTCTGGTTAAGGCAACAAAGAATTACAAGTTTTCACAATAGAATCACATATCAAAAACGCACCCATTTCAAGTGTACAATTCAATACTTTTATTCACAAAGTTGTACAATTACAATCTGTTTAGAATATTTTCATTACTCCACATAGAAACCTCTACCCATTATCAGCCATTCCCTCTTCTACTTTTCGTTAAACCCTGACAACCATTAATTTTCTTTCTATCTGCATAGATGTATTTTAAATGACATACATCTTATATATAGATATATAAATCATATAATATATGATCATTTATTATGTATATACATATATGTCAAACAAGGTATGGTTTTTCTGATTCAAGTTTTTCATTTAGTATAATGTTTTTGAAGTTCATCTGTGTTGAACTGTGTATCAGTACTTCCTTTCATGTGTGTGTGTGTGTGTGTGTGTGTGTGTGTGTGTGTGTTTGGTACCGGGGATCTAACTCACAACCTCGCGATTGCAAAGCAGGAGCTTATGCTGCTGAGCTAAATCCCTAGCCCAGTACTTCATTTCTTATGATTGAGTAACATTCCAGTCTATGGATACACTACATTTTGTACATCCATCAATTTACTGACATTTGAGTTTCCATTCTTTGCTTTTCAGGAACAATGCTGCTATAATCATTCATGGGTAAGTTCATATGTTGTGGATACATGTTCTAATTTCTTGTAAATATACAAATGGCAAACACTCATATATACCTACCAGTGAAATGATAGACTATATGATATAGGTAACATTTTAAGGGATTACCACATTGCTTTCTAAGAGGGCTTTACAATTTTAAACTCCCACTAGGAGTGCCCTGTATATCTTCACCAGCTGTAGGTAATGTTTAAATTTTTTTATTATTTTCATCCTAGTAAATATGAAGTGCTCTAACTTCATTTGCATTTCCTCAATGAACTGTTATGTTGATAATCTTTTCATGTGTTTATCAGTTACTTTTTATAGTTGGAGAAATTTCCATTTAAATATTTTGTCCATCTGTTAATTTGGTTATTTGTTTTATAGTTATAATTGCTCTTCATATGAGCTAGATACATATACCATATCCTATATAAAATTTGAAACTCTTTCTCCTATTCTATGGTTTATATTTTCACTTTGTTGTTTATATTATAGTCATTACAAAAGTTTTTATTTTGGTGAACTGTAACTTATATATTTTTTCCTTTCCCATTTGAACTTTTGATATTTAGGCTAAGCAATCATCCTCAATCTCAAGGTCATACAGACTTACCACTATATTTTCTTCAAAGAGTTTTATAGATTTAACTCTTACATTTTAGTATCTAATATGTTTTGAGTTAAATTTATACACAGTATTAGAAAAGGTTTACCTTAATCGATTAACATTTAAGCATCCAGTTTATTCAGCACTACTTATTCAGCTTTATTCATCCAGTTTATTCAGCTGTTTTGGCACCTTCCTCAAAAATCAGTTCACCATAAATGCAAGAGTTTATTTCCAGACCATTAATCCCATCCTATTGACTGATACATTTTATCTTTTTAGCAACACTTCACTATATTGCTTATCGTGATTTTGTAGTAAGTTTGAAATTGGAAAGTGATGCCCTCTAATGGTGGTTTTCTTTTTCAGGATAACTTGACTATCCTTGGTTCCTTGAGAGTCTATGTGAATTTTAGGATCACCTTGTAAATTTCTGCAAAACAAACAAACAAAAAAGCCCGATTTTTCATAAGAACTGTTCCACATTAGTAACATTTGCCATTTCAACAATATTGTCTCATCCATGAACATAGTATATCTTAATTCTCAGAAAGGAGGTTACAAGAAGGCAGAGAGGTTCAACATAAGCACAGAGTGAGGAGCCGTGGTAGCCCCATCCCTCTGCATCAGTCTGCTCAGGCTGCCATAACAAAGCATCACCAACTGGGTGAGTTAAATAAAAATTTATTTTCTCACAATTCTAAGATCAAAGATAAAACTGTTGGCAGGATTAGTTTCTTCTGAGATCTTTTCTCTTGACTTAGAGGTGGTTCTCTTCTTTCTGTGTCTTCTACATGGTCATTAGTTTGTGCTTGTTAGAATCCAAATTTTCTTTGCTTATAACAGCAGTCACATTGAGCTAAAGTCCACCCTAATGACTTTATTTTCATTTAATCATCTCCTTATGAAAGATCTTATTTCTGAGTGAAATCACAAAGGATTTGGATTTCAAAAGATGACTTTGGGTAAGGAACACAATTTAGCTTGAAATTTCTCTCAGAGGGCATGCAGAAAAATAACTCAAGACAGAAAGTAAAGTAAAACCCCTTTCCCTTTAATAGTACTGCTCCTTGGACATGAGCTTTCTATTTCTCCTTTCATAGTTATTTGCAGGGACATAAGATTCATATTTCTTACCATCAAAATCTATCAAAGAATTGAAACAACCTCTCAGGTTTTCCCGGATTTCTGCAGCCCATAGAGCATGCCCATCATCTTCTGACAGGTTTTATAGGTTTAAAGTAAAATGTAGCAAACATTCTTCCCTTCTTTAAGAACCTAGATCTTATTAGGAGAAATAGCCACTTTCTGAGCCAGCCTCAGAGGTCATTGTATATATATATAATGGGCCAAAGGAAAATTGTTCTATTTTATTGTTAACAATAATTAACATTAATACAGAATTTCACCACCAAGAAATATACATATCCGTCATTGCTTTTGATTCCAGTGTAGACTATGAGGAAAATAAGACATCTTTTATTTACTGGAATAAATCTGAGCTTTAAAGAATTTCAGTGATCTGCCTAAGGTAGTACAGCTAGATTATACAACCAGAAAGATCCAGTGTGCTGAGAAACGGAAGGATGGTTGGCCCATGATTCTGCTGTGAGAGCACAAGCTGCTGTCTCCTTCTTTGGAATAAATGTGAAGAAGTGGCATTTCTGTCTGAGTCAGGATGTGCGGCCAGAGGCTGGACTTGCCGGAATAGTGGAGAGTGTAGCTGACCCTGGGACACAGATGGAAAAATAAGGCAAATAGGCTGAGCTGGTGTCAGGAAACACCAACTCCAACTATGAAAAGAATAGTTACGACTCATCTCCTTGCCTACCTCTTTCAGTATGACCGATGTCAAACGTAAATCTGAGATACTAGCTGAGGGGAAGAAGTGTCCAGCCCTCTCCAAAACCCATTTGCAAGAAGAAAGATGGCAGAGGTGATCCCCAAATGTGGCTCCAGTCACACTATGTCCATCTCTACAGGAAAGCAGCCTTAGAAAGAGCTGTTAGAGATACTCTCAACAGATCTCCTGCCACCCTTTTTTTTTTTTTTTTTTTTTGTAAAAGGAACTGAACCCAGGGTCTTCACACTGAGCTACTGTTGTAATTCAAATACTGTAATCTCTCCCCCCACCCTTTTTTGCCCTCCTTGAGGTCTGGGAAGATTATGTTTGTTGGAATTCCAGAGTGAATTCCAATCTACCACCTCCAGTGCAACCTATGGTGAGCATAAAGACACTAAGACATACTTATAGTTATGGGGAGCCACAGGGTCCTAAGTCTAGTTCAGGTGAAGAGTCACAGAACAAAAGTCCTCGCCCCAGCTCCTCACTCAGGACTTATTAACTGGCGAAGAAGGAAGTGGCCAAAGATGAGTAACAGTGACTATGGCGGGAATTACATGAGTCTGTGAGCTAGACTTACCTAAAATGCCAGAAAGCAGCTCTGCAATATGCAGAGAGAAGGAAGACCAATCTGTATAACTCAGTTAGGGTGGCATTTAAATGTGTAGTAGGCTGTTGCTTCACTTTCTGATATGTAAACTTTTGTGCCCCGGGAAGTCATAGTCTCTCACACAGTCTTCTACAAGCTATGTCTCCAGTCCTTATTATTATTTTTTTAATTTTGAGACAGACTCTTGCTAAGTATGGCCTCTAACTCACAGTCTTCCTGTCTCAGCCTTACCATCCACTGGGAGTACAAGCATGCATTGCTGTGGCCAGTTTAGATGCTATTACTTAATACACTGCCTTATATGCTGGCACCAGAAAGTCTGTTTACAGAAGAAATGTCCACGGGGGTACACCTAAGGAAAATACCTCACCTCAAAAAGTTATGTTGGAAAGAAATTGTACAGTCCTTCCCCCCATCCTCTGGAAAAGGCGATTTTCTAAAGAGCATGTTGTTTAAATCGTTCCAACCAAGGCTGTGCTTAGCTCTTCAAAGGGGCTTCCACTGCTGCTTTTGGGAGACAGTGCCAAAACACATTAGATTTCAAAGCTGTAATTTGAAAAAAAAAATGTTTCTAATTCAGATCCCACAGTTTCCTTTAGTAAATTCCATGGCATTATTTCTCTTTATACTTCCTCCTGGCACAGTACGTATCCTATCCTTCGTTTTACCCTTTGGATGGCAGTCAAGAGTTACTGCATCCTTCCAATTCATCACTTAGCTGAGACAGATAAAGCATATTGAGTTATTTCAGGCATTTTCTTTAGGCACAAGTCCCTAATATGATCTCTTTATCATCTGCTGCATTCTTCTGGGTAAAGATCTCAAATGTGAGAGGCCCTTGAGAATCACCTTAGCCAGTCACACTGTTGATGTCTAAATTCCCTCTACCCAGAAGACCAATGAAACAAACCCCAAATAGGAAACTCAACACCTTGTAAATTAACCCCTTCTGTATTTAAATAGTGATGATGTGTTGTCTTGGGGTTTTGGTGGGGTTTTTTTTCTTTCTTTTTTTGGTGGGGAAAAATACCTGTGGCTTCCAACTCTTCCGCTGTGCTCTTCAGGTCAAAGAAGAGTGTATTTTGTATTTTTGTATTTTATTTTATTTTAAGAAAAAGTCTACTTTTTATAGTGCAGCCAAATAAATATTGAAAAAAACTTTCAAGGTCATTAATTATCCTCAAGACTCCAGCTAAGGTCAGGAAGAAAGGGCATACATAGTTTTAAGTAGTTTACCTGCCTATCCATCAGTTTAAGTGGAAAACACAAAGAAAGCATCAAGGTACTATTTCCTGAAATAATTTCATTCTCCTCAAATTCCTTTTTTCTATCATTGTCTTAATTGTTCTCCCAATTAGAGATCTTTTTTCTTATGCTTTCCCCATCAGTTACCTATTCTTCTTTTTTGTCCCTACCAAGTGATTGGTCAGAAATCTAACATGTGAATTTGGACTAATATGTGAATATAACATAGGAGTTTAGTCTTGTCTGATAACATTAATATATTGTATCAGAAACCTTACTATTTAACATGAATGAAAACATATTATAATACTAAGTGATTTAGTAGTTCAAAAGGAGTTTGATCATGAGATATGGAAAGTATCTTTGACCTTTTAAAGCAAAATTCTTATAACCAGAGGTGGGGAAGGATGTCGGAAGGAAGAGATGGAGAGAGGATGGCTAATGGTACAGGAGTGTAGTTGGATTGGGAGAATAGCCTCAAATGTTCTATAGCACAGTGTGGTAATTATTGTTGACAAAAATTAATTGTATATTTCAAATAGCTAATAACATTTTAAAATGATAAATGTTTGAAGTGATGGATATGCCAATTAACCTGATCTGATAATTACACATTATATAAATGTATTGAAATGTTATACCATACCCAATAAATATGCATAAGGAAAATCTTTCCCAATCCAGTTCTGACCTATTCAAAGATCACCAGCAGTTCCTTTTGCTTCTGGATTAAAAGCCAAACTCTCATCTGGTAATTCTTAGCCATTTTAAGCCCACACCATACCGTTCTCCTCATATATACACATTTTTACCCAGCCAAGATGTCCTTTTGCCACTTCCTTCCAAACATGTTTGTTCTACCTGCCCACCAGTCTAAAGTAAGAACCCTATGAAGTTTTTCTTGCTATTGTTCATAATGTTCCTCTCTTAATTCTCAGGAAATTTATTTTTGCTTCATTTTTTGAAATATTTATATACTTAAATTTCACTATTTTATCATCTTAACTATAATGATCTCCTTCATTAGAGCCTAGTACCATGCTTGAATCTAGTAATGCTCAATAAATGCTTATCAGATAATATAAGCCTGTAACCTGAGTTTATATATGAATTTAAATTCCAAACAAAAAATAACCAATGTGTGATGTGCATCTGTGCGTCTGTGTGTTAGTTTTAGATTCTTAGGACACTGACCTTGGACACTTGATGCAAAGGATCCTGTAGTTATATTAACCAGTCTTTTGTTATACATATTTGCCATTAGAAGAAAAAGAAAAAAGCTCATAATGGCCTGTCAAATTTTAACATGATAAGCCACAGCCATGCTGGAAACTATTTTGCATTTCCTTTGCTGCTAGTTCCCTCAGAACTTTTTATCCTGTTGGTGCTATTGCATCCCTCTTAACATTTCTGTCTTGTTCTCTTAAAGGCTTTAGAGTTGTTGTGAAATATCATTATGCCTTATAATCAGTGAGAAAAATGGAACAATTCAATTTCCGACCAGTATAACTCTGGGTAATCCTCCTTTGCTGCTAATTCTAAAAAGGACCTGAAAACACAAAGAAAACATCAAAGTGCTATTTCCTGAAATAATTCCATTCTCCCCAATGGCTTCTCAAAAGTGTCAGCAGAAACTGAAGAAACGAGGTGCAGCTTCCAGGAGCTAATGATAGGGCCCCCATCCAGGACTGCAATAATTGAGTTTTAATGTCTTGAGCTGTTCCTTGTCATAAATCCTCTATATGTAAAACACAAGCCTCTGCTAAGCAAGATTAATGGTTAGCAGTGTATATAATATTTATTAAACCTCTTTTTATGTTGCTTGGCAATCTGTGCTACCATCAAACAAGCTGAAATAATTGACATTTAGCACATCAACCTGCTTTTGACTGAGAAGCATGACATTCATGTAGATAGTAAACATTTGGCAATTGCTGTAAATGTCTCCAAATTTAACGTCATGACCTTTTCTCAGGTAAATGTTTTTGGATAAAATGTAAATAATGATTCACTGTATGTCAAATACCACAGTATGTCAAATACTGTGCAATGTCAAGTTTACCGTCTTGTTATCCTCCAGAGGTTCATAGATTGGTTGACCTGTTGCTTCTTATTTATTATAATTCATTGGTTTTTCCAAACCTATTTCACACAATGTTTCAGACGAAGAAGAAGTGTTGTTTGGTTTCATTGTGTAACTAAATGAAACTTGGCATTTTAAAAATCCATACTCCAGCATGAAAATATTAATTCTATTTCTGAGGCATTTTAGCACCAGGATTTATAACACCCTTCAGAATCTCTCCAGGTAGTAACTTCCATTTTTGCAAATAGAAAAGACTAACAGATTAAAGGGACTTATCCTTTCACCTTCCAACATTTGTGGCTCTTCTCTAATCATATAGCAAATGCTAATGTTATCAAAGCATGATTTAACTGTGTCTATTCATGCTACTCTATAAAAATTCATCTTGTTTTGTCAATAAGAAAGGCCCTTTTAACTGCACTACTGTATTTAAATGGTTGCCCTATGAGGAGCTAGATTCTTCCCATGATAACCCCTTAGGACACACAATGTTCAAGGAATATCTTCCATTCCTTTAGCTTAACAAAGTATCTCAGAATATTTTGCAACTGTTGATGTGATTCATTAGAATATTTTAATGTAGCAATAGAAATAAGTATGCACTGATGTGCTAAAGATAATATTAAACTTATTTAAATTATTTTCTAAGGTCCAAAACTAAGATGGGAATTTTGGTGAAATTTCTGGAAGAGAACCTAAGTCATTGGCTGAAATGCAAAACAATTAAGACTCGTTCTGTGCTTAGTATTCACTTTAAATTTTCCATCACCTTTTTAAAACATATCTTTAATAGAATTTTAGTGAGTGTTTAAAAAATGAAAGAAACACTGTGCACAATATGACTTGAGTTCTGAAGAAAGCTTCAAGGCATCTTCCTGCGTACAGCACACAGCCTAAGGGAAGCTTGGTGTTATGTGTATCTTCTCTTTGTTTCCACAATGTCAGTTCACTGTTAAAGCTATTGAAAATTTGAAGACCACTTTTTCCAACATCTTCATTTCAAACTTTGAGAACTTTAGCCTCTGAATTTATCCATGATTTGTTCAAAATGTCATGCTCCTGGTGATAGAAAGTCATAACTGTATCCTCACATGACTGGGGAACCCTCCCACAAGCCACCTCATTTATTCTCTTTACCTCTTTAGGTTAAGTTGCAAAAAGGCCCCCACATTAAAAGTTAAAAATAAATCTGATTCTCATGTAATTATACTATCTGAAAATATTACAAACTTTCCTTGTACATTTTAGGATGAGGGTCAGATTATGACTAAAGGAAAGATAATAATTATCATATCAAATTCATTTTTAATACTTCTTACTAGACAAGACTGTTTTTAAACTTTTTACTTATATTAATATACTTAATCCTAACAACAATGCTATGGGGTAGGTTATTATTTCCACTTAACGGATGAAAAAACTTAGGCACAAGGTAAAGGAACTTGCTCTTAAATACAATGTTTATCAAATTAATGAGTCAGTGTAGCTAGTAAAAAGAAAAAGCTTATGAAGGGCTTAGATTGTAACATTTCTATAGTGCATTGAAAAGTAAGAAATATACATTTCTATCTACATACATGTGTGTATATATACATATACATATATATATATATATATATGCATGTATTTCTATTGTTTACGTTAATCACCAGGGAATTTTAACAAAATATATGTTATGGCTTGTGTCTAGACCTCCCCACAAAGCCTCATTGGTCATAGGAAAGGTTTTCCAGAGGTGACTGGATCAATAGTGTGTCATGCTGGGATTGATTCATGGTGGAATGCTAGGATCAAAGGCATTATAATTAAAGGTGTGTGTGCTACCCACCCTGAGTAGCCTGGATAGAGATAAGGCATAAAAAGAGCTGGGATTGTTCCTGGCTGTTTTGCTACCGTCTGTCCACCATGAACTGTTTCACCTCTGTGATGCCTGCCTATCATGTCACCTTGCCTTAGAGCCAGCTGATTGTAGACTGAAATCTCTACAAACTGTGAGGTAAGTAAATATTTCCTCCTTTAACTTTAAGCATAGGGTATTTTGTCTCAGGAATGAGAAAAGTAACTAAGACAATACTTTCTAGATTTTTATCCCAGCTTTCAACATTTCAATCAAAATATCTTTGAATGCTGTTTACTTCCATGGATTCATGAATAGACAATTGTTAAGAGGTAGTTTTGGTTCAGATTGCCTATCTTCATGCAACTGAATTCAGCAGGAAAACAATGCTCTGATTTACTTTTAGGAAAAATTTTACTAAATTATGAGTTTCCATAGTCTTAATATTCCCAAAGCATATTGAAGTCCTCTAAAAAACTAAAACTCATGAGGAAGGAACCTATCTCTGAGGAGGAGCCTTGACACTGGATATTCATGAAATTTCATGTCACCATATGCCAGAAAACAGGGTTAAGAATTTTAATTGTTAATCCTTGATTTAGACCATTGAACTGAAATGCCCTTTCAGGCTAAACTAAATTTTAAATTCAATTCACTTGAAGAAGTTCATCGGTGACCTTTAAGAAATCAATTGCATAGTATCCTAGGGAAAAAAAAAAGACAATCTAACATCCCTATAAATTGATGACCTGAAAAGACACATACTACCTCTACTAAATATATCTGAAGAACACTTTTCATATTTAAAGTTCAATGACAACCTGTTATGTCCTAATGGGAAAATTTTAGTCCCCATAAAAAATTGACTAGAGTCATGAACACTGAGAAACAGCGCTGAACTGGGTACTTTGTAGGAATATTTAGCTATTTTTTATAAGCTCTCTGTTTTATAACCTTATTCATTGTTTTGACAACTTGAATAAAAAAATCACTTTTATTACAATCTTTACTCTAAAAGCAGATCATTTTTCTCTTTTTTTGAGGTGAAAGTGATTTTTATAGAGATAAAACTTTAGAGATAGCCTTGAAAACAAAATTTTCAGAATGACTTACAAAATCAGAGCAACTGTGATTTGTTGTAGCTGACCAATGACTTCTCCTAGAAGCCCTTAGTCTGACTATATGGTCTCTTTCCCAGGAAGCTAGGACCACTGAACATCAAGACTCAAGATTCTGTGGCTGGATTTAGTTTCCATTATACTATTTATCAATACCATTGTCCCAGACAACAAGCAACTTCCATCTCTAGAGCTATTGATATCCCAACTGATCTATCCCTTGAAGGTCTGAGGGTAGATGCCAGTATTTTAGCTAAAGAAACAGCAGCACTCCTTTCAAATAACTCTGTTATTGCCTATCAATTGCCAATCATTATCAGTTTCTAATTTTGGTGACATTTACTAAATTAATAGTTTCATCAGCAAACAAACAAGTACAAAAGTTAGACAAAAATACAATACCTATTTGATAGTATCAGCTTGAAGGAAAACTGAGAACTCGTACAGAAGATAATGACAAGGGGTTATGATGTCCCAAGTTTCAATTCTTTTCAAAAAATACTTGTCTGTCAATTACCCTCAGATTCCATAAACAACCACTTATACCACTTACACCCCACCTCTTATCTTGCCTAGCCAGCAGTTAAACATTGCTTCTGAGGACAGAATTATATAAATAAGTTATGGGCAATATATTGCCAGGTTCCACCACCTAATAACATCATGTATTTTTTATAGATTGTTAGGATTCACAAGTTGGAGGCACATCCATTGACATGGATAATGGTTGTGCTCTTTTATTTTATGCACTTAGCCTTCTTATTGAAAACTGCATTAATCTTGTGTTTTATAATGGTGAATGCCAAAGAGGTGTCTATTCCTCTCTGTCAAAAGAAAAATCTTGCTTTGGCTTGTAATATACTTGCTCCTTCCACTTATCTAGTGCTTAGACATTTTTATTAGTATAATTGTTTTTAGAAACATAAACCAAGCTCTAAGATCTAAGAAAACAGAAATTCCTATGAAGCAGATTTATGGTCCAATATGAAAATTTCTTATACTTTAAAATTCAGTCTCCAAAGTCAAGAAGAATTTGGTGTCAGGATGTTTTTAAATCATTTTCTAGAAGAGATCTAATACAAGTGCCTGGAGACACTAAGGTTCCTATAAATGGAGTTAAATTTCAGATTAATATGCATTGGTATCAAGCAGTATTAGGTGATTTAACCATCATTAGCTTCAAATTGTTAGACAGATTAAATAGCTATTTTATTCTAAATGCAAACCCAACAGCAAAACACAGAACTATTATTTAATTGTTTTAAATGACTGTGATTTTGAATATTTCTAATATGACAGTTTTTCCTCAACTCCTCTGCAATAAGCAAAGCATTGCTTTGCATTAGCATTGCATTGCTAATGTAAAAACAAGAGTCAGTCAGTGTAAACACACCATTATAATAGAAAAAAACAGCTTAAGCAGAGATTCAGGGCAGAGGGTTGTAACTCCAAACCTGTAGTGTCATCCTAACAATTGCCTTGCTTGCAAAACATCAGAGATAGAAGGGATCTTAAAAGATTCTGTAGTCTGAAAACTTTATTTTACACTGAACAATCTGAGGACTAATATGCTATTATTTTAAGAAAAAGATTAAGAAGGCCAGGCTGAAGGCCTAAAATGCCTTCATCATTCTGTGCTGATCAGTTTAATATTATTTTGTTTTGTATGAATTCATTGTGTGTGAAGATATGAACAACTGTTTAGAAGAAAACAAGAGACAGTATGATAGACAGTGATGATCTCCTGTTGTCTTGCTTTGAAATCTGTGTCTCTTACATTGTTTTCTTCTGATCTGCTTTGGTGATTTGTTATGTTTAGTTTTACCCTCTTTAAAATAAAAAAAGAAGAAAGCCAGGGTTCTGTCTTCTAGTAAGTTCTTTCCACCTGATCATTTCCTGTCTATATGACCATAGAAAAGCAAAGTAGTAGCATACACAGTAGTTCCCCATGTATCTGGGGAATACACTCCAAGAGTCCCTAGCTGATGCCAACTCTGTACTGTCTTCTCCAGTAAGATTGCCACACAGTACCAGAGTTAATCTGTCCTTTCATGTTTGGTGATCTGGCATCTCCTTCATCACTACACTTGTGCACTTTGGAATCCTTTTTAAGTGAAATAAAGGTGACTTGAACACAGCAATGTAATATCTGATAATTGAGATGATAATTGAGAAGGCTACTGAGTAATTGGCACATAGAAAATGTTTTATGATGCACTGGACAAAGCAGTGACTTCTGTCCTGGATGCGACAAAGTGCAACGGCATGAAACTTTTCTTTTAATTTTTTTAAATTAATTTTTATTAGTACATTTTTGCCATATTTACTGATCACATACATCATAGAGAAATTGTACCTGTACCTAATACAAATTAATTCTTTTTTTTTCATTCCCCTTCTTTCTCATCAACCCTTCTTCCCTCCCTATTTACAAAATTTGATTCCTTTACTTTCCTTTAGTTCTTTATTTTAAACTCTGTTCTCATCCTTCTCTTCTCCCATCCCCTTCACTTGTTCTCTCTCCCATTTAAGCATTTTCTTCCTACTTCCCAATATCTACCATCGATTCTCCTCCTTATTTATCCTTTTAGTTTCTCATACAAGAGAAACATTGGAATATTTAAACATGTTTGTCCAACTTATTTCACTTAAAATTATGTTCTCAAAGGGCATTCATTTAACTAAAAATGTCACAACTGTATCCTTCTTTATGACTGAGTAGTACTCCGTTGTATAAAAAGAAATACTTTTTATATCCATTCATCTGTTAATGTCCATATGGGATTGTTTCCAGGATTTAGCTATTATAAACTGCACTGCAAGAAACATGGGTGTGCATATGTGTCTGTGCTATGATGCTTTTAAATATTTTGGAAAGATTCCTAGAAGGAAACTAGATGAATCAAATGGAACTTTTAGTTTTAGCTTTTTGAGGAATCTCCACAATGATTTGCATATTGGTTGTACCAATTTACACTCCCACCAACAATGGAGAAAGTACCTTTTTCCAACAGCCTTTCCAGCATTTGTTATTGGTTGATTTCTTGATGATAGCCATTATTTCTAGAGTGACATTGAATCTTGGTGTTGTTTTCATTTACATTTCACAAATGACCACTGATGTCAAACATTGTTTCATATGTTTATTTGGTGTTTGTACTTCTTCATCTGAGAAGTATCTATATTCATTTCAGATGCCAATTTTTGGATTGAGTCTTTAAATTTGAACTGTCTGGTTTTTTTCTGAGCACTTTTTATGTTCTAGATATTATTTCTTTTTCTGAGGAACAGTAAAAAATTTTTCCCACTCTATGATCTGTCTCATCACTGTGTTGGTAGTTTCTTTTCCTCTTCAAAAACTTTAATGTGATGTAATCTTGGCTGTTAATTCTTCTTAATTTTTCCTGTGCAATCAGGGTTTTTGTTGAGAAAGTCTTTGCCTATACTTATGTCTTTAAGAGTTTTGCCTATTGTATCTTCCAGCAGGTTAATTGTTTCTATTTTAATATTTAGACCGTTGATCTATTTTCATCTTACTTTAGTTATGGTAAGAGATATGAGTCTAGTTTTAATCTTTGACATGTGAAAAACCAGTTTTCCTAGCACTATTTAGTGAAGTGGTTATCTTTCTCCCAGTGACCCCTTTGTCAAAATAAGGTATGCTTGAGTTCTTCCTGCATTCTCTGTTCTACTCCACTGCTCTTTGGGTCTGTCCTTTCATCAGCACCACGCTACTTTTCTCATAGTAGCTTTAAATTATAACCTCAACTCAGGGATTACAGTGCCCTTTTCCTTGCCTTTGTTATCCAGAATTGCTTTTGCTAGTCTAGGTATTTCCTGTTACCATATGAATTTTAGGAAAGTTTTCTCTCATTCCACAAGATATGTTATTCATATTTTGAACAGGATTGTACTAAATATAAAAGTTTAAAGTATAAAAGTTTTGGAAGTATGACCATTTTCATTATATTGGTTCTTCCCATCCAAGAACAGGGGATATTTTTCCATATTCTATTATCTTCTTCCACCTTGTTTGGCAGAGTACTATAGTTCTCTGTAAACGTGTTTTACTTTTTTGTTAGATTGATTCCTAAGTATTTCCTTTTTCTTGATGCTATTGTTTCCCTAAATTCTCTCTCAGAGAATTTGTTATTCATGTACAGGAATGCTGTTGATTTTTGAGTGTTGATTTTGTATCTTGCCACATAGTGAATGATTATACCTCGAAGTCTTTTGTGGGACTTTTAGGGTGTTCTGTATAGATTATCATGTCATCCTTTCTTATCCATATTCCTTCTATTTCTCTCTCTCTTCTGTAATTGCTCTGGCCAATGTTTCCAGAACTATACTGAACAAAAGTGATGATGCTAGGCATACTCCCAATTTCAGAATAAAAATTTTCAGTTTTTGACCATTTAGTATGATGTCAGCTGTTGGGTTTGTCATGATGAGTTTTTATCAAATTGACATGAACTCCTTCTATTTCAGTTTTCTTTAGGATTTTTATCATGACTAGGTTTTGGATTTTATCAAATATGTTTTCTGCATATGTTGAGATTATTGTGTCATTTTTGTCCATGGTTTTGTTAATGTGGCATATTATTTTTATCAATTTGTGTATGTTGAATCCTACTTTGTCATTGTGTATAGTCTTTTTGATAATTTGGTGCATTCTGTTTGCCAGTATCTTATTTAGGTTTTTGTTTTGTTTTGTTTTGTTTTGCATCTATGTCTATTAATGTGTTTAGCCTGTAGTTCTCCTTTTTGGTTGGGTATTTCTCTGAAGTTGATATCAGAGTAATATTTGCTTCTAGGAATGATTTTGGGATTATTGCTTCCCTTTTGATTCCATCAAAGAGTTTGAGAAGTAGTGGTACTTTATAGAATTTAGCAGTGAATTCATCAGGACTTAGGTTTTTCTTTGTTGATAATTTTTATTATTTCTTCAACTTCATTGATTTACACTGGATTATTTAGAATCTTTATATTTCTTGAGTCATAGGGTAATTCATATGTATTTAAGAATTCTTCCATTTCTCCTGAATTTTCCATCTTATTTGAGTACAGGTTTTCAAAGTAGATAAGGATGATCTGGATTTCTGCAGGATCTGTTGTGATTTCCCCCTTTTTGTTCTAATTGCATAGATTTAAGTCTTTCATCCTTTTTTCTTTTCTTCTTTTTTTTTATAAGGTTGGCTAAGGATTTGTCTATTTTACTTAATCTTTCAAAAAACTAACTTTTCAATTCATTGACTATATTATTTTCTTAGCTTCAATTGCATTACTTTCTGCTCTGTTTTTTTGAATTTTCTTCCTTGTATGAGTTTTGGGTTTAATTTGTTCTTTTTCTAGAAGTTTGAGGTTAAACATTAGGTTATTCATTTGAGCTTCTTCTGTTTTTATGATGTGGGAATTCACCACCATATACTTCCCTCACAGGATGGCTTTCACTGTATCCCATAAGTTCCAATATGTCATATTAGCATTATCACTCAATTGTTGAAACTTTTTAATTTCTTCTTTAACTTCATGTGACCAATTAGTTGTTCAAGTAGGTATTATCTAATTTCTATGGATTTATATAGTTTTTTGGTTTCATTTGCCATTTATTTTCAATTTCATTGCACTGTAATCTTATCATATGCATGGGATAACTTCAATTCCTTTGCACTTACTTATATACATTCTAAGAGCTAGTATGTGGTCTATTTTGGAGAAAGTACCATGTGCTACTCATAAGAATGTGTTTTCTCTTATTGGGTGAAATGCTCTATAGATATCAATAAGTCTTTTTGTTGAAATGTTTGATTCAGCTCTAATATTTCTTTGATGACTTTTTGGTTAGCTGATCTGTCTATTTGTGCCAGTGGTGTTGATTTCCTGCCTTACATTTGTATTAGCATTTATCTGATTTTTATAACCATCAGTATTTGTTTTATGTGCCAGTATTTGGTGTGCATTTATGATTATTATCTCTTCTTCTTTGGTTGTTCCCTTAACAAGTATTTAGTAACCTTCTTTGTCTCTCATGATCACTCTTGCCTTCAAATTCAGTTTGTCTACAAATAGAATCTCTAACTACTGTTGCTTTTTTCTAAGTTCCTATTGCACTGAGTGTTGTTTCCTATACTTTGACTTTCATTCTATGAGTTTCTTTTTGAGTTAAATGTGGGTTTTGTATGCAACACATTGGTGGATCATGTTTCTTGATCCATTCTGTGAATTTGTTTCTTTTGATTGGTGAGTTGAGACAATTTACATTGATGGTTATAACTGATAGGCACTGACTTGTCATTGTGTTATTTTTGTATTTTTTATTCCATTTCTTTCTCATCTACTTAATTGTTTGTCTTGCTTAGTGGATTCACTCCACTGGGATCACTGGAAATGTTGTTCTCATTGTCTCTCTAGAATATCCTTCAGAACTTTTTGGAGTGTTGGTTTGGTGGTTATGAATTTTTTTAAGTGTTCTTTATTATGGAAGTATCTCATTTCTGCTTCAAATTTTTTAAATTTTATTCTTAAGAGAATAAAACCAAACAGAATAAAATAGAATAAAGCCAATTAAAAAAACAGTTAAAGTGATACAGGATTTCAAAACAAGATAACAGGAGATCAACAATGGCTGCCATAATGTCTCTTGTTATCTTCAGAATAGCTGTCCACACCATCAGACATATTATAATAAAACAAAATAAAACATAAGAAAATCAATCAAAACAAAACAGCAAAAGCAATACAGGATTTCAAAACAAGGCCATAGGAAATCAACAACAGCTACAATTATGCCTCTTGTTTTCTTCAAAACAATTGCCTATACCATCAGACCTAATAAAATCAAATAAAACAACAGAATAAAGTCATCAACATAAAACAGTAAAAACAATACAGGACTTCAAAACAAGATAATAAGAAATCAACAACAGCTACCATAATATCTCTTATCTTCAAAATAGCTGCCCATGCCATCAGATACAACAAAACAAAACCAAACAAAATGGAATAAAATCAGTCAAAGCAAAACAATGAAAACAATACAGAACTTTAACACAAAATAATAGGGATTAACAATGGCTACCAACTTCCCTTTTTGGATATTGCCTCTCCTTTCACCTTCATAATATATATTGCACATTTTGGATCCCACTACCTCCTTGAGTTTTTCATACTAGAGAGACAATATCATGCTCATCTATGTGAGTCTGAACCATTTCATCCAAAAGCATGATCACATGTTTCATCTATTTACCTATGAGAGCCTTGTGATTATCCTCTTTTTATCCGAGTAACTTTCTATTATATAAAAATGCTGTCTTTCTTATCCATTCTGTGGTTGATGGGCAAGCTACCCCTGCTTTTATCTGGTTCTCTGTCACGTGGAGCATTGTTTTCTCTCCTTTGACTTTAGTCTATGCATTTCCTTTTCAGTTAATATGCTTCTTATATACTTCATATTGATAGATCTTGTTTCTTGATCCACTCTGCCTTTGTTTCTTTTTATTGGTGAATCAAAGCCACCTACATTAATGGTTACAGTCAAAATGCACTGGCTCATCTCTGCCATGCTTTTTTCTTGCCACTGGCTTCCTATTTTCCTCCTCCATTCACAGTTTAGGAGATGAGTCAGGCACTTGGGTTTCCCCTAACCCGGGTTCTATAGCAGGCTGCAGGATGTGGGTAGGGCTTCCCCAGACACTTGCAGCTTCTCCAAGGCATGGCTGACTTGTTGTACAGTCTACCCTGGCTACCTAGAGGAGAGTTCAGATGGTGCCCCACATGTGCACAAGGGCTGGACTGGCTGCTTCTCCCCACCCATGTTGGTTACCCCCAGGAGAGTCCTGAAGGCAGTCTGCATGCACACAAGTGCTGGGCTGGTTTCTTTTCCCTCCCATGTTAGTTACCCTTTCTTTCAATTTTGAAAGACAATTTTACATAGTACAAAAATTTGTGTTGGAGTTTGTTTTCTTTTAGGACTTGAAATACTTCTATCTCTCCTTGACTTAAAGGTTTATGTTGAGAAGCTGGATGTGAGTCTGATGGGATTTTAGTATTAGACAACAGCAAAAAGATGACCATCTAGAAAAAGAATAATAGGGAGTGGAGATTAAACTAGAGGAAAAAAATATAAGAAAAAATACTAAAGGAACAAGTTGAAAGAGAAAAAGTGAGAGCAGATAGGGAAGACACAGAATAAAAGGACAGCCTATTCAAATAAAAAATCAAAGTAATATTAAAGGGAGGAAAGACAGTTGGTGGTAAGATTCCAACCTCCAGCAAAAGAAAAACCATAGTGAAAAATCAAAAATGTACTAACAATGGAGCAAAACAAAGAATAAAGAATATCTGCTATGACTTGTACCTAGATACCCCACCAC
Organism: Hydrochoerus hydrochaeris; assembly: GCA_004027455.1. Classification (NCBI taxonomy): domain Eukaryota; kingdom Metazoa; phylum Chordata; class Mammalia; order Rodentia; family Hydrochaeridae; genus Hydrochoerus; species Hydrochoerus hydrochaeris. Next base: position 56,002 of record PVLA01003333.1, read on the forward strand.
CACCACCAAACCCGCATGCGTTATAGACAGGGCTTTTTGGAAGTGGCTGGATCTAGAGTGTGTCATGCTGGGATTAAAGGTGGAGTTCTTGGCTTGATTCATGGTGTGATGCTAGCATTAAGGGTTTCTCACTCTGGATATATGAATAGAATCTAAAGAATAGAAAGAGGGCTGCTGTTGTCACTGCTTATCACTTGCTGCTTTGCTACTTTGCTGCTAGCTGCCTTATTGCCTTCTGCCTGCCATGAACTGTTTCTTCTCTGCCATGCTACCCTGCCTTGGAGCCTGCCAAGTGAGAACTGAAACATCCATAAATTGAGAGCTATGAGAAATTTTTCCTCCTTTACCTTTAAGTGTCATGTATTTGCCTAAGAAGTGAGAAAAGTAACTAAGCCATTACTTATTTCCAGAAAAATATTTTCTTTCCATGTCAATAGTGTTTAATCTTACAAGTCATATGCCCCTGTGCCCCGCTTTATAGTCTGTCGGTCTGTATGCAGGCTATTCATTCAAGAGAAACTTTCTGCATTCCCATTAGTGGAAGCCATTCAAACAGATGAGCCTCTTGTTTCTGAGGCTCCTGTTAGGGAGTCTGTCTGTTTGGGGACAGACACTGGTTACTTGATACTCATTACAGAGTCCATGGGAAAGGCTCTTGCAGAGCCTCTTGGGGACTTTTGGATCTGAAAACTCTCAGAGGAGAAACAAATCTTCCCAAGACTAACATCAGGAAATTTCTACACAACCAGAGTATGCAGGGTGCAAGATGGTGTCTCACAGGTGTCTGGAAAGGTAGAAAAGGCAGACCCTTAACTCTTGCTGCTTATCAGGCATAGTACTGGCCTCTTGTGTTAAGCAGCAATTGGGTCTGGGGTTTTGGCTGAATGCAGGCATAGACACTTCTATACACAGGATGCTTGGGACACCCCACGTAAACCCTGGTTCTCCAGAAAATGGTGTTAGATGTCAGACAGAGACTCTGCAGGTCTAGGATTGGAGAAGTATAGTGAGAGCTTGGTGTGAGTTCAAGTGATTTCAGACTCAAACCAGAGCATTGTTAGCTCTGTGTGTCAGTTTGTCTGGAATAAACTGCAGGTTCCCAGGGGAGACTCAAGTGTGCTCAAGATCCAATACTGAAGACTCCTGACACAGGCAACAGTAGCTTGTTTTGGTAGGTGGGTGGAGGGAGCAGTTCCCTCCTCACTTGGCCTTGGTGTGTGCTCACAAAAAATGCTGCCAGCCTCCAGTATCCTCTGTTTGGTGAGGGAACACTGAGACAGAGCCATATACCTCGAGTCTATCCTGTATGCATGATTACACCACACTGATTGGATTCTGCCAGATATTTGCGAAATTCTCAAAATGGCATTCCCAGTATTGGGCTTAGGATGCGCTCCTGCAAGCAGTCCTGTCAACTGCTTTGCCACTTTTAAACTCTTATACAGGATTTGTTTGATCTACAATTCTCTTTCAGATTGATTTTGTACACTAGGATATATGTGCCTCCCTTCTTCCAACTGCCTGTGATTTTAGTTGATCTTCTCTGAGTTTCTCAGGCATCATTCTTATAGTCAACCATGATGGAGTCCTAGATGTTCTTATCATACTCAAAGTGGCATGAAACATAATACTTATGAGTTATTTATTTCTGTAACTTTCCATTTAAATATTTTTGGACAGTAGCCACCCACACATAAATGAAACCTTAAAAAGAAAAGTCATGGATAAGGGGGCATTACTGTACTTTAAATTATTTGACATCCTTGGATGACAATTTGAAAGATTCTATGATCATTATAAGAGAATCTAATATTAATATATTTTAAAATAAAGGTAGGTAAAACCTAAATTGCTTTGTCTGTAATGCACTAACCAATTTATTTTTCCTTTTCTGTTGTTTCATTTTTACTGATGTTCATAGAACTTATTTTTACAGGTTCTCTTTCAGATGTGTTGCTTTCTGACCTTTACTGTTTTCAGTAAGGGTACAATTACTTTGTATACTTAGTTAAGTTTGATTTAAGACTGTTCCATCTTCAGCTATACAGATAACAACTTCATGAGATTCGAAACCTTTTACTCCAATAGCCTCAATCAATTGCTTTCAATTTGTTATGTAAATGAATTTACAGATATTTAAATGCCAACTCACAGCAGTAAAGAAAACCTGATAAATCCTTATTGAATGCAACCCTTATTAACTGTCTATGGTCCCAATGAGAACTCGTAATTTAAAGCAGCAGCATAATTATTCCATTTCCCATAAATGGGCTACTGTAATGACACCAAGTTTGTAGTTTATCACATGGATGGCAGCAAAAGTACATATGTAGTTGTTCATTTTTAATAAGTCTGATACATTAATTGGTATTTTCTGGCAATAACAATGTGGAATATATTTATGAATATGCAGGGATGTTTACTTAGTGGCACACATTAAAACATTAAATAAGAGGTAAATATGGAAGATAATAAAGTGCAGCATACAAATAAACAAAAAATTCTTATACATTTTATAATCTCAGCCTTACTACTTCTATTGTTATCCATTTGTGCCATTTTTTATGTCAGAAGCAAACATCAGCACAATCACATACTATGTGAAAAGAATCACTTGTATTAATGTGTAAAGTGGACCTTTAAGTAATAAAGACAAAGATGATAAACTCCAAATTGATCACAATATACATATCTGGAAATACCCTGGAGTCCTACTTCTGAAATATTAGTATAAAGTATCAAATAATGGCTTATGTAATGCCATTGCTTTAAGTTAACTTTTCATTATTTTAGTTCAAAGTCTAAAGTATTGATAATGAGGTGATTCATAGAGAGTGATGACAGTAACCTTTTACCTTTGCTACATCTTGAAAGGTCACTTTGTTTTATAGACTTTTATAGGCACTCATTTCAAGTAATTGTGTACTATATTTCAGTGAAATCAGATGTATAATGTCAGAAGAAAAAAGATACTCTAGTCTAATTTTGCCCTACATCTTCTAGATTGAAGGTCACAATGATGCATTTTCCACAATAACATAGTATGCTAGAAGAATTATATCTTGACTATATCCAGAATGACAGACAATGGTGTAGTAAATCTAAACTTAGTGTTCCTCACATTTGCTCCATAACACTATGTGTTTTGTTCTACAAGGTTGCTCTCCAATTGTCTATTTACTGGTCTGAGACCTCCTTGAAATTATAAGCTCCTGGAGATGGTGATTGTATCTTATTCCTCACTGAATCCTCATGTTCCTCTTTGGATTTTAATACTGCAATGCCTTGTATATAATAGGCATGTGAACTGCGTTTGTGGAATTGGAGAAAAAGAAAAAGATGGAGAAGATAAAGGATGGTGGAAGAATGGGAAGAAGGAAGAAAAAAGGATTAAACTTTAACCTTTTGATAAACTGAGACCACACCTTTGAAGTTCTAGCAATGATATACATGTAAAGGAAATACCAATTTCTAGAAGAGTATATTCATGTAGACACTGGTGATATCAAGAAAAGGCCATCAGCACAGTGTTCTGGTGCTAAGAAATTTAGAGAAAATTTAGAGAAAATATATTGGTTACAATATATTTGGGGTTCCATTTAATTAAGTTAATTAAGCATGAGAACATGCCCATCATTGTTTTTAATAACTTCAAAATACTCGAGGAGCATTTATTAAGTGTCTAGTATGGGTCTGATATACTAACCACTAAAAGAAGAGGAAAAGAAGTTGTACAATCATCCATTCATTCAGCATTTATGGAGTATTTAGTAATTTTTCAGATGTGCTGAATGTTTCCCCTGCCCTTGAGATAATTACATTACTCCTGGGAAACCAAAGCATACAAGTATAAAATAGAACACAATGAAAACACTATGATAAACAGAGGTTCACCTTAATAAAGTTACTGTTACTAATATTTAATAAATGCTTGCTATGTATGGCAGGCAAAGTACTCAGCATTTTACTTAGTATAAATATTATTTTAATGTAAATAAATATGCATTGTTTACTTAATGTTTTTGTTGTATTTAATGTTCATTGTATGTTATATTCACTGTTATTGAAATCTGCATTCCATAGCTGAAAACGTTAACTGAAAGGAATTAATTAACTTGCCTGTGTTAGTTCATTCAGACTGGTATGACAAAATACTATAAACTGGATAGGTTATAAACAATAACAATTTATTTCTCATAGTTCCAGAGGGTAAGAAGTCCAAAATCAAGATGCCAACAGCTTCTGTGTCTAGTAAGTGGTTTCTTCCTCATGAACAGTTACTTCATATGGAGGAAGGGGAAAAGGAGTTCTCTGTTCTCTCTTTTTATAACAACAATAATCCCATTCATGTGAGCTTTACTTCCATGACCCAATAACTTCCCAAAGACTTTTTCTAATGCCATCGTCCTAGACTTGAGCATTTTAACACATGAATCGGGGTGGGGGGACATAAACATTCAGACCATAACGTTATCCAATCATCAGCTAACATCCTAAACCAGTGGTTTTTGTGCTTCTGAAGTTCATGATCTTAAGCACTTATGTTAAACTACTTCTAATCACCTGCCTACATTTTTGGATGTACATAATAAAGCCCAAGAAATAGAGGCTCCATTTTAACTAAAATTATAAGAAAAATTCCACAAAAGGCATAGTACTTGAAATACAGACCTTGACATGTTGTCATGATTTATGTAATTTGAACAGATGAAAGAAAGAGTGCATAATATCAAGGTGGAAGGAAGGAATATTAAGTCCAAAAATGTCAGTGTGGCTTTATGTAAAATGATGAACTCTATGTAGAGGCAGATAATTTACTAGAACTGAGGTTTCTGGTTGATAATCTGCTAGGAGCAATAGATAAGCTTACGATGACAACTAAGAGCTCAAGAACTACCACACCAACCTCTCCCCTGGCCCATCCTCACTTACTTTATGACACCAAGTTCTTTTAATTCAACATTTAATCAGCTTTCTCCTCCCTACCTCGACACTCAAACCACAGTTTAGGAATATTCTTCCTGGGGGTAATGCATTAACACTAGCTTGCACTGTGACCTCCTGCAAATTATTGCATCTCTCTCTTTAATCCTCAGGTTTCCTGTTAGTAAAGTGAGCATGGTAATAACACTTTTTCACCGACTAGTGTGCCCGTTAAAGGAGACAATACATGTAAAGTGCCCACCTACCTCAGTTTCTGGAAAATAGGGCAAGCTCAAAAAGGACAGAAAGTTTTTTCTCTACCTTCCTAGGTTCTGTTGCTGAGGGTCCTTAACTTAAATTGACATAAATCCATTAATAAGGGGGAAAGTAGATTTAATTTCATACATAGTTAATATTTTTAGATTTTTTACTATGTCTGTTATTTCCCAATTATTTGCAGCTCAAGATAATCCTTATTCTAAAGTAATATGTTTCCGGATGAGATATTCCAGTCCTCTTCAAGATGAACATATACTAGCTTTACCACATCCTTAGCATGACTCTTTATGACTTTCTCCCCTATAATCGCTCTCCTAAACTATGACTAGTTATTTCTCCAAAAATGCACCTCTGATCCTTTTACTCTGCTACTTCAAGAATTCCAAGTTATTTCTTGTTGCCTGCAGAATGGAATCTGCTTAATCTGGATGGCTTGGAAGTCATTTGTCCATTAATAGACTCATTTAATTTTGAAAATAAGTCCTCACTGTGTGACAGAAAGTACTCTGCATATACCACAGCAATGAGAGTCACAACAAACTTGGTAACTGTGACCATGCAACTAGACTAAGGAATACCCCAAAGATTTGAATAACATAGCTCTAGTGTGTCTGTGGCATGTTTCCAAAGATAACTAGTATGTAGTCTAACAAGTTGAGGGAATAAGACATCCACTGGTTGTGGGTGGCACAAACCAATAGACTTATAGCCTTAGTGCAATAAAAGAGGAGAAAAGTTAAGTTGGCACATTTTTCAAGAACTCCAGTCTGTCACAAACTAGTACTATATCTTTGATCCATCTTGATCTGTGGCTTCCATATTCTTGAGATGAATAGTTACTAGGTCTTCTGTGTCGCCTTCCTGCAAATGGCCACTGCGGAAGCTCCTCTGATGATGTAACATTACCCAATAAACCCCATGTAATAATTATACATATATTCCCTATTGATTCTGTACCTCTAGTGAACCCTAATGAATACAGTAACTAAACTCTGGAGCTCAAAATGGAGATCCACGCCATAAATAGAAATTTGGATTCTGAGTATCTAGATAAACTCATGGGCATGGCTGAAGTTGCTGAAGGAGAGCATAACATGTGAGAAAAAGGATCATGAGTAAGTGGATCCCAATATTTAAAGAAGAGTCCATGAAGAAAACTGAGAGGAAGAATTGAGAGATGTTGAATGGAGCCTGCTGAGATCACCCTTAAAATTAATGGAAAAGAAAGCAGACAGAGCTAATGATTGGCCACACAGTATAAAGCCATCAGTGCGGTGTGCTGCAGCAATGGGAGAAACCTGGTAATGATAATAGTTGGATGAGAGAACAGTAAATGAAAAAATTAAAGTAGAGACTATAGGTTTGTTTTTAGTTATGAAATTTTCAATAAAGAGAAAGACAGATCTTCCCAACTCATCCCTAAGTCAACAAGGAATAGATTTTCCTTTAAAAGAAAAGTTTTATTTGCTAGTTTTCAACACTGGCTGCTATCAGAGTCACTTCAAACTGCTTTATGAAATAATGATGCCCAGTTCAAACACTGATCTAATTGATTCTGAGATCTACCTGACACATGTATTGTCTTTTTTAACTTTAAAAGTGATTCAGAATTACAACCAGAGTTGAGGACCCTTACCTTAGGCTATAAGGAAGGAATCAAGCAAAAGCCTCCCTCGTGGAGGAAATTTGTGGCTGCCTGCTAGCCTTTTAAGTTCTCAGCTGGGACATGGTATCAAAAAAAGACCAACAAGAAACGTGCATCTCACATATGCATGGCAGAAACTCAGGGAGTGACCAACACAAATAGATGGCTTAGAGCTCTGGCTTATATAGCATCTTCTACAAAGGTTTATGAAATTGTAGGAAAATGGTAAAATGAAGAAAAGTGGTCTTAAACTTTAAAAAGCAGCAAACCTTTGGGAGGTCAATATATGAGAAACTGATGGTTGATAGACTGATTAGTAAAGTTTGCCATATAAATTTCTCTGTGCCACTTCCAACTAATAAGAAATTAGTTGCCTCAAGTGACTAATTCTTGTTTTTCCTGTACAGAGGGTAGAAGGAACTTTGTATATTCTCCTGTTAGACAAATAAGAGAACAACAGGGAGGAGAACAAGAAGTTAACAAAGCTTCTTGTGAGTCAGCGCCATGCGTGGGCTGACTGGGGAAGAAGCAGATACCAGCTTCTTCCAGCATGTGGGCAGGAACACAAGAAGAGCCAACATTCCCCCTACACCCCACCCCCATAAGCAACTGGCTGATCCATAGAAACACAGGCTGTGATGATAGCTAATGAGGTAAAATACAACTTAATGCTTACAGTGTTTAGTGTTTCACTGACTTTGCAGGTCTAAAACCAGTAGTCTGATCATATATTCAGAGGATAACTATATGCAACATAGCATCTTTGGGGGGATCCCTTTCTGAAGTTGATGGCTATTGTTATTTCTCTATTATCTTGTTTTGATAACCTGTGTCATTTGCATTGTTTTGTTTGGTTGGGTTTTATTCTTTTTTATCTTGTATCTGATGGCATGGACAGCAATTTCAAAGATAACAAAACATATTATGGTAGTCATTCTAGATTTACTATTGTCTTGTTTTGAAGTCCTGTATTGCATTCATTGTTTTGTTTTTATTGGTTCTGTTCTCTTTCTGTTTTGTTTGATTTTACTATGTCTGAAGGTATGGGCAGCTATTCTGAAGTCAAGAGGTATTATGGTAACCATTGTTGATTTCCTATTATCTTGTTTTGAAATCCTGTGTCAGTTACACTGTCTTGCTTTGGTTGGATTTATTCTGTTTTATTTTGCTTGGTTTTATTCTCTCTAAAATAAAACTTAAAAATAATTGAATAAGAGGAAGACAAGGATTTTCTCTTATATTTGCATCCTTCCATTGGCCTTCAACCCAAAATATCCTTATGCCAAAGTGACATATCTAGGCATAACATATTCTGGCTTCTTTCACATGGCAGAGACTTTTAGAAACAAAATCTATTATTTTACTGTACCTATGCTGCACTGTGCACAGGAATTGATAAAGATCATTTTAATGGTTACAAGTCAATCTTTAAGAAAATTATGATTATCCTCTTATTTGGTTATAGAAGCTGAGACGTGAGAACATTTGTTCTTAAGCCAACATCAGCTACTTGCTGAAAGTAGAGCCAAGATTCACAAGAACACAAGCTGTTTCCCACCACAAAAGTACCATGACTGGTGATGCAGAAAACCAAAAACATTAATTCCTATGGTTGCACAAAGAAAGAAAACTTAAATAATAATATAAAACTAACTATATTGTCATTTCAGAAGCACCATGTTGTAAATATGCAAGGTTATCCTTATTTAATATACTTGACTCTATACAGCAGATATTTAATTTACAGATCCAGGATAATTCAGACAAACCACTAGACAGACAATTAATTTTGTTTAAACTAACCCTGAACCTGAATGGCATTTCTATCCTACCTTCCTAAGTGACCCAAAACAGAATGGATGCAATGACATAAACCTAAATAATGATTTAGTAGAGCAATTACCAAAACTTTAGACTTTTTTCTCAATTAGATGCATGAAAAAGAGTTGAAAATTTGCAGGTAAGTGAAAGTTTGTTAATTATTCAAGACAGGTGAAGAGAAAAGTGTCAACAGCTGCCCTGAATTGTAATTCATAACTAAAATTCATTTCACTGGACACATATATGCATATGCATGCAAGTGTACACACACAAACACATACACACACACACACATACACACACACAAATCATGCCAGTTCTCAACAAGTAGACAGAAACATGGCAGCATGGTGCATGCATGTATAACAAAACCCACATGCACCTGAACTTTGAAGGGATGAGATCGATCACAGCATCTGTTTGCTCTGATAGCCACAGCATTATAGGATCAAAATAAACGGTGGGTATTTTTTTTTAATTTGTAAGTGACAGGATGAAGAATATTGTGGATTTTCCCCACCAGACTGTAACAATATTAAGGTAAATCAAATTTTGCACCTCATTTATTTAACAATGTCGTTTTTCAGTTGCTGTAGGGATTTTTAGGCTCAAAAACACAAGGCTTCACAAATTTCCCAGAACTTATTTTTGAAAAGAAAAAAATTGTTAGCTCATGAACACTTAATTGTAATTGGCTATGCTTCTTTTCTTTTATTAAGTGATAATTTACGAAAGACTACTTCAAGATTGTCTAAAATGCTGCCTTTGGAAAGACTGAAACAAGGGAATATGTAATCATACTGTGATATAATCAGAATATTTAATTAATATGTAATCATAAAAAGGGAAATAGTCTTATAGCATTGGCATTCAAAAATCAACAATCGAACTGTACTGCAAAGGCCATAATGTGGTTTGCTTTAAAATATTTTAATGGTGATAATATGACCTCTTATAAAAGTACTTTCTCAGGAAATTATTTCATTTCAAGGAAAAAATTTTAAACCTGGCCTAGAACTTCATGTTGAAAAGCCACTGTGTGTGGCTTTGAAAACAACTCCCTGCCTCTTTACATTCCCAGCCTCCCCATCCCAAATATTTCCCCACCCACACCCTCCTCCATCCACTGCCCACCTATCTTCTTTCTACCAAATCTTGGATTTCTGTTTAAGGATCTCTTTCAAAATCAAGGCTTTGCTATTGTAAATTTCTAATCAATGATTTTTTCCAATTTAAGGATCTATAAAATCATAGTGAAATTCAATCATAGGAAGTCTCTAGGGAAGCCAGGAGGACACATCATCATTTTGTCCATCAAGTTAATGGCAAAACACAGGTCAAAAGATGAGTTTAACTATGAATCATAAAAATAATACTAAAAACTATATCAGTGAATATAGCTCAGAATAAAGTGTATTTTATCCATTGTCCTATTCATGAATATGAGATGGTTTTAAGTTTGTTTTCTTAGAATTTATTGTTTCTTGATTTATTGTTTTCTTACAACTTCTTAAAAATTGTAGGCTTGTTTCCTGTATATAACTCTTTTGATACTATATGTGAATTTCTTTAAGAATGTACCTAGTAATTCAAGCAGGGTATACCTAAACCCAAATCAACTATACAGTACAGAATGGCTTTCCAGAGTGGTTATATAATGATTAGCATTCCCATCGGCAGGTTATGAGTTCTTTTTCCTTTTTTTTTTCTTAAGTGCTGAGTATTGAACCCAGGATGTTGTACATTCTAGGCAAGTACTCTACCACTGAGCTACACTCCAGCCCATGAGTATAGATTTCTACAGGACTTTTTAAATCTTTCTTATGGATCTCTAGAATTTTCTTATATTTTTCCTGTATATTAATTCCATAGCACTTATACATGTTAAAGCATTTTCTTTCCTTTCTCACATTATTTTAACTACATACTTGCATACATATGTATATACAAATATATACATACTTTAATTTTAGTGTGGTTAAACTTATAAACATTTATAATTGAATTCATACCTTCCTTAAGACATTTTTTCCATTCCCAGATAATATTTATAATGTCTTAGAGGTTGATTCTCTTAGAACATTTATGCAGATGAATATTAGAACATTTATGTAGATGAACATTTATGTAGATGAAGTTCTATTTTTTGTCTTACTTTGTTGATTTAGGTCTGCGAGAACAAAGTTGAATGTAACAATAATTGCCCTTGCTTTGCACACTAAAACAGGAATGTTGTACAGTTTCACCATTATTTACAATGCTTAATGCAGCTTTTTGTTAGATGCTCAGCATAAAGAACCAACCTTATTCTTAGTATAGTAACTTTTAAAATCACAAATGAGTACTAGTTTATACAGTGATTTTTCTCCATCTATAGAGATGAGCATATAGATTTTGGTTTAAATTTGCTACCATGGTGAATATTTAGAGAATTCTCATTTAAAAAAAAATCCCATTTTCCAAATAAACTGTATGCAATTGTAGCACATTTTTTACTTCTTATACTCAATTTGCTAGTACATTTTTAGAAGTTTTGTATTAAGTTTCAAAACAATTATTTATGTTCTTTTTAAAGTTTCTTTATTTAGCCCAGTCATCAAGATTATCAGCATAAAATTGTTTTTGTGAGATAAACAACCCTTCTAAATGTTCCATAAAATTCTGTCTTGTAAAGCTATATAGACCTTGTATCTCAATTTGGATCAGGAAATGGCAGACCAGAATTTTGACTATTAGCTCATTCCTTTAATCATTACTATTTTACTCAAGTCTTCTAATTCTCATTGAGTACACTATATAAATCTTCATTTGCCTAAAAATTATATGTTTTGTCTATTTTTTAAACTTTCATATTTGATAGTATACTCTAACACTTTGCAATCTCTATTTGTTGGGTTAGTTGCTTGGGTTTTATATTTTGTTCCATTTATCTTTATTATTTTATGCTATTACTTAATGTCTATCATATATTTATTTTAAAGTTTCACATCTATTACTTCTTTTTCTAGAACTTTTGACTATAGAATATTGTAGAGAGGATATTATGAATACCACTGAACCTGTTCCATTTCAAAAGTAGTAAACTTTGAGCCGATTTTTATTCACTTCCTAAGTTCCTCCTACATCCTACTATCCGTTAGTTATTGTGAGGTAAAAAAAAAAAAATCAGATATTATTGGATTCCATCCACACATCTTGCAGTTTAGAGCCTTAAAAGAGCAGGGTTCCTAAAAATATAACTATGTTTATGTTGTCATTCTTGTAGACATAAAAAGTTTAATATCACCAGATCCATTCAGTGTTAAATTTTCCTTGCCTTCTCATAATTTTATAGTATTATTTTCTATCGGGTATTTGTTAATATCCATACACTGCAATTGGTTAATATATTTTAAGTCTCTTTTCATGTGTATTTTTCATCCAATTTTTGAGTTGTTATATTTTGTTGTTTGAAGAAAGTTTTTGGTTGCCCTATATAACATTTCTTAGTCTAGAATTTGCTAAATACATATTACTGTAAATAACCTTCTGTATCCAGGATTTCCTGAAAGTTATTGGTGAGCTCTATAAACCCAAATAAAAGTTCAATATTTTGTTTGCATATATTATGCAACATGAAAATATATGTATTATCTGGTTGAATTACTTTTTGTAATGTTAGCAGCCAATGATGAGAAATTGCCTACAAATACTCAAGTTGAAGTTAGGGTTATGCATTCACAATCTTGAATGTAGTACTCCCAAAAAGAGAAATTTATCTTCATCAATTATGCAATTACCCTAGTTACAGTTCAATCAAAACCACACAACAAAAAAAGAGTAAAAATGCTTGATTCTTTCCCTTATTCATCAATTTTTTAAATTTTTGAGTTGCATTTCAATAGTTTCCACACGCTAATCATTGTGTATTTATGGATTCACATATTTAAACATAGTTCATATGTTATAATATTTATTGATTCCCAAAATGTTCCATCTCTGGCCAATGAAAACTTTAGCCATTAAGTCTCCTTGCCTATTATTTTCAGTCTTTGCCACTTTCTTGATTTCTTCATCTTTTTAATTTAATTTTTGTTAGCACATGTATGTACTACATAATGATTACATTTATCATGGGGAGTTTGCATGTGTACATAACGTATCTTAATAGTTTTTGCTGTTGTTGCTCCCTTCCCCCTCACATTCCTCCCTTCTATTTGCCAAAGCCCTATTTTCTTTTTTTTCTTCAACTCTATTTTTTAATCCTTTTTCTCTTCCTGCCTCCCCTCTTCCTCTTGATTTCTGGTGTGACTAAATATTCCAAGCTCTTATAAATTCCTTGTGCTGAAAAATCTGTACTCACCACTTCTCCATGGATTCATGGCTTTTATTGATAAAATGGCCGTACTGAACACGAGGAGTGCTCATTTGTCCAGGGGTGCTTGACTGATCTTTCCCCACCCACAGACTTTTTCAGTGAACACAGCTAGACAATGATCTTTTAGATGAAATGTCAGAAATTTTTACTGATAATTCTAATTCACATCCAGAGTTTCTACTGAGTCACATTGATCTCGCATCTGCAAGCTTTTATCCCATGCTGAAAACCTTGGTCTCGATGACACCAACATAAAATATTCATTTTCTTTATTTTCCAACACATACAACACTCAGAATGATATTACCATTAAAAGCATGTCTTGATTCCTTTTGTCCTACAAGCATGTATCTCAAAATGTAGGCAAGTTTTGTTTTTTTTTTTTTTTTTTGGAAAATAACTGAGAATATTCCTTCTCTGTAGTTTTTGCTTTATTATTTCCTGTTGCTTAGATGGTAATTATACAAGTTCTTGTCTATGGACTGTCATGCTTTGTACTGAACCTTATGTGTATTAAAACTTCTATATGTAAGGTCATCTTAAGTCTTAAGAGAAATCAACAGCAGAAGTTTGCCTTCTTTGCAACATTCACCAGTGCCTCTGCCCAGATCTTAAAAAGTTTCACTGGTTATTAACTAGTTTTAGATTCATTTGTGCCCTCTGATTCATCAACTTTGAGTATAAATTTAGAGTTCCAGCTCTCAAAGTGATTCCCTTTCTTTTCACAATAAAAGTGAACTGCTTTTTCCAGATGTACAGATAAAATCATTCCCTTTCCTATTAACATATAAGACAGGGTTATCACAGTTTCCTCCATTACACAGTGCTGTGGTTTAGATATGGTTTCAGTGCTGAAATTTAAGAAGGTGTAAACTTAATCTGACTATGGTGTTAACAGATAGCCTCTGAGAAATGTTTCAGATTAGAAAAGTTTGTCAGCGTGCAGCCTTCATGATTGAATCCTAGTGGGTTTATAAAAAGAGGGAGACCAGAAGAGACATATATACAGGCAGGTATGTGACTGTCTCTTGCCACATGATATCCTGTGTTGCCTGGGGACGTTGCCACAAAGAATGCAATTACTAGGTACTGTCTCTTGACCTTGAATCTTCAGAACTATGAATCAAAGCTCCTTTTCATTAAAACTTACCCAATCTCTGTGTCACGTTATTAGCTACTGAAAATAGACTAATCCCAGCAGGAAAACTGATGCCATCTCTTGAGTATCCCTGGGGCATCTTTAAACTCCAGAACCTAATGTAGGTTTCCATCCTAGGACACGCTCCACACTCATCCCCTCCGCCACTACTGTTTTGTGTGTCTTCTTCATTTAGGTTCCTGGAGTCTCCCATTTTTGTCATAACTTAGCTATGCATTTCTTAATATTTAAAAACATCTCAGGTGGCATTCCTATGAATTTTAGGTTATAGTAGAATTGTACGCATCCATTTAAGCAGCAGCCTTAACCAGAAGCTTCGTAAAGTAAGGTTCCACAGATATGTTCACATAAAGCAGAAAATATAGGCACAATCTAGAAGCTGTTCTCACTTAGGTATCTTAGTAATGGTAAACACCTGAATAATTATCAAAATCCTCACCTAGAAACTTTAATTCATGTTGATATAGATTCAGTTTAATTACTGGTCATCATCTCAAATGATTGTTAAACATGTAATCTTTGTCTGTCCTATTTTGGCCATGAACATGATACTTATATTCTCACTGACCCAGGCGGAATGCTTTGCTGCATACTGGATGATATGGTTTTAACGGATGTACATATGCACCCTTTAAAGCATTTATCATATAAGTTTGAAAGCTTTTTTTTCCCATGAGGGTGCATCAAGCACCTTGTAGGACACTATTTTATCAGTTCGTTATTTAGTCATTTGTTCTAAAGGAGAGTTCCTGTCCTTCCACATGTTTTTTGCATTTAAGTTTCCACCAAGTTTGTCAAACTCGGTCCTAATCTATTTTTATAGTCTAAATTTTCTTTAGCGTAATTGTATCTTTCCTATATTTTCTTTTTATATGTCTTAAATATATCTTAATATAATTTAAGGAAGATATTAAAAATTAAATTTATACCTCAACCATTTGATTTGCAAGCTAAGGAGATGAAGTTTTACAAATGGAATACTTTTAAAATAAATCATAATTAATTAACTATACAAATATACGAAATAAATTTGGATACAGAGTTAGATGACTAATTACAGTTCAGAAGGGTTAGAAATTGTAATAGTATTTTTTTAGGTTGGTTAATATAATATTATAATTGAGGTTGCTTTGGTCATTGGAAATGTCAGAGACAATAATTTTTCAAGATTGGATGATTTTGAAATCATATAGTTTTGAGTCTTAGCATCTTAATATAAAATGTGATGTTTTCCACAAAGTTAAAAGAAATTATTTTTGTCATAATAAGCTATATTAATTTAATTAGCTATGTATATGGTTATATTCATTTGAAAATGAAAGCAGAGTGGTAATTGATAGATCTAATGTTTGAAAGAAAAAATGCTCTTTGATATTAGAAATATTTCCATAGGAAAAATGTTTGCCTCCATAAATTTTATTATTTCATGTTACAGAATTTCTAAATTTCCCTCAAGTCATGTTTTCATTCATTTCATTCATGGAGCTCAGCAATGAGTTAGGGACTGCCATTCCTTGAGTTAATATTCATGCTTCCTCTCTGGGACTATGGCAATGACTTTCCACTTTGCTTCCAGGCTTTCAGCTACACTGTCCCTAGTCCTTCCTCCACATTGACTCCTGAATCTTCTGCTGCAGCAGTACAGGACCAATACCTCTGTGTTTCATCCTTTTATACTCTGTATCAATCCTTACACTAGTCATCCCAAACTGGGGGGTCCATGTTCCATGTACAGTCAACAGATATATTTCTTGGGCTCATAGTTTTATACTTGTTTCAAGTAGAATGTGCTTCCAAATTTAAAGTCTACATAAATTTCTGGAAATTTGACTTTCCTTAAAAAATTGAAAAGAAAAATACTGGTCCACACTCCTTCCAGAGTGAAGCAGGGGCCACCCACTTTAGATGAAGTCATCGAAATTTAGTTGGTCTCCAGCAGGTAGTCTGGACTCCCTTAGCCAGGATCTGAGTATATGCTCTCTGAGAGGACCAGGTCCAGATCCAGCATTTTTCCTGAGAGAGAGAGAGGGAGAGATAGAAGGAGAGAGCGAGAGAGAGGTTAGAGTCCCAATATCCCATTCAGTGGCCTAACTTGCTTCACCAGGCCTCACCTTCTGAGGGTTCTGCCACCTTCCAGTCTTTCGTACAAGATTATGATGGGCTGAATTATAGTCCCCAAAGATATGTTCATTAAGAACTTCAGAATGTGACCCTATTTGGAACAAGGATCTCTAAAGTATCCTGTATTAAGACAGCTTTCTGTATAATGACAAAGTAAAACAAGGGAAAATCACACAGAGAGAAGCAGGTCATATGAAGACAAAGACACTGAAACTTTGGTCATGAGCCTGGGTACTACTGGAAGGTGGCAGAACCTTTAGGAGGTAAAGTCTGGTGAAGCAAGTTAGGCCACTGAATTGGATATTGGAACTCTAAATTCTCTCTCTGTGTGTCTCTCTCTCTCTCTCTCTGTGTCTCTCTCTCTCTCTGTCTCTGTCTCTCTCTCATTTTCCAGACTGTTGTGAGGTGAAACCTCTGAAACCATGAGCCAGAATTAGCTTTTTCTATTTCTAAACTGATTGCCTCAGGTATTTTATCACAGACAGAAAGCTGAGTAACACACCAAGGAACACTAAGGATTGCTAGCAGCTACCAGAAGCTTCAAGCAAGGCATAGATAGAGGGCCCAGAAACAAGCCCCATTACTACTTGATTTTTGACAGAGAAACCAAAAACATTCTGCAAGAAAGATAGCTTCTTCAATAAATGGTGAAGGCAAAACTTACTAACCACATGCAGAAGACTGAATCTAGACCTGTATCTCTCACCATATACTAAAATAAAATCAAAATGGTTTTAAAATCTAATGGTTAAAAAAAACAAATATTTAATCTGCTGGAGGATTAAATAGGTAAAACTCTTGAAGTTATAGACAAGGATTTTCTGAACAAAACTCAGGTTGCACAGGAAATAGCACCAAGAATCAACAAATGGGATCATATCAAATTAAAAAGCTTAAACACAGCAAAAGAAATAACCAAAAGAGTGAAGAATTAAAAAGCTTAAACACAGCAAAAGAAATAACCAAAAGAGTGAAGAGACAATCAGCAGAACAGGGAAAAAACAGATAGCAGACTAATACCTAGAATATATAAAAAAGTAAAAAAAAAAAAGTAGAACCCGCATAAAAGACCCAATCTAAAAATTCAAGTGAAATAAATAGAATCTTCATAAAAGAAATATAAATGGTCAATAAATACATGAAGAAATGTTCTGGCTATTAGATAAATGAAGATTAAAGCAATACTGACTCTTACTCTTATAGAAAGAATAACTATCTTCAAGAAATCAAATAACAAATCTTGATGAGGCTGTAAAGGGGAGGAAACCCTGTTACACCATTGGTGGGAATGTAAACTATTACGATCACATGGGAGAAAGTACAGATTCCTCAAAAAGCTAAAAATAGAAATTCTATTTGACAAAGCTATTCCACTTCTACGTATTTTTTCAAAAGAGTTAAAGACAACACATTACAGTAGTACATGTGTACCTACGTCTATAGCAGCACAATTGCGGGAGGATGGAAGGGGAGGAGGGAAAGAGGACAAAAAATATTAGATGTTTTACGTCCACGTGCCAACTCCTCACAAGGTATATAGTTACTATATACTGCAAACCTGCATCAATACAAAAAATTTTTAAAAAAAAAGGATGGAAGGAATTCCGTATTAGAGCCTCAAGGAAATCAACATGACCAACACCTTGATTTTAGATTTCTGACCTCCGGAACTGTAAGAGAATAAAATCTGCTGTTTGAAGCCACCAACTCTGTGGTAGTTGGTCCTGATAGCTATGGGAAATTTATAAAAGACTCTCAGTGATTTGGTCCTGGCTACTTCTCTGGGGTTCTCTCTTACCCCTCCTGTCTTCAGGTGAACCACAGTTTACATACTTGCATTCCCCTCCCATCTCTGTGATTTTGTGGCTATGTTTGTAATGGCTGCTCCTTCTACAGGAGGCCCTTCACCTCTCTTCTTAATTAAACTTCAAATCATTAACATTATTATTATCCTCCTTATCTCCAGGCCTAAGCTGAGCATACTGATGCTCCCTGGTGGCAATGCCTTTCCTCGCACTATCACAGTGGTTCCCCAACCCTTTAGCACCAGGGACTGCGTCATAGAGCACAGTTTTTGCATGGACAGATGAGCAGGATGGGCAAGGCAGGATTTAGGGATAACTCAAGCCTTAAACCTAGATCTTACACACGCACATTTGCAGTTCCCAGCAGAGTTCCTGCCCTCATGGGAATCTAATGCTGCTGCTTATCTGACAGAAGGCAGAACTCTGATGGTATTATGAGCAATAGGGAGAGGCTATTAATGCCATGAAACTTCACTTGCTCGCCAGCCACTTACCTGTGCAGTCAGGTTCCTAATGAACACAGATTGGATGGGGCTTCTGCAGTACTACATCACCCTTTAGTACCTTCCACACAAGGCCGAAGTTACTTCAAGAGTAGGAATCTTATACAAAAGTCATATTTGAACAGATTCTTGAAGGGGTATGAGGTACAGATCTGTTTATTTCACCTTTTAACTGGCCAATAACCAGGTGTTTGGTTTATCAGGCACCCTGAGGTCTTTATCTAAGTATGGCTGACATTTCAACCACTACACTTTATGCAAAGCAGGATATTTTCCAAAACATGGATGAGTTGTCACCCTTCAGTTGAAGGCCTTAAGAGCAAATCCTGAGGTTCTCCCAGTAGAAAGAATTCTCCTAGAGATGGCAACTAGGAACTTTGTCTGAACCACCAGCCAAGCTGCCTGGTGGAATTCAAAATCCAGATTGCAATATCAACTCTACCTGACTTTCTAGCCTGTCTTCAGAAAGCCAAACTTGTCTTAATCACAACCAGTGTCAATTAAATGATGTGCATCCATGATGAAGGCACTTGTAGAATCCATAGGCCTCATCTCCCAAAAGAGATTTTGAACTGAAAAGTAGAGGATCTACAAGTATAGGGACTGTAGCTTTTGCAATACCTGCAGATTTCAATGACACTTTAACTTGTCGGGGAGTTCAGTACCATATGAGAGGAAGGAAGAAGAATCAGATAGCAAAAGCAATACTATACCAATATACCTATTTCCAACATACTGTCCTTACTGGAGCTCATTGCTCTTGTTAAAACTCTATCTTCCAAAAAAGCACTCTAATATGTGTTCTGAGCAATTGCTTTTTTCCCCTCCTTTTAGCCAATAGAACTGTCAAAAATATGAGAGTGAAAAAATAAATTTAGTTTTAAATTATGGAGCAAGTACAAGGCACTTCTTCACATTAATTGTGCAATGAAATCATATTCTTCCCTTGCGAAAATTCATATTTTAAGTAAAACTTTTCAACATTTGACATTAAATCTACACCCTCTCAAGAACTATGCTGTCAACAGGGAGGACTGAATAGCAGCTGATAACTGATCTTCACTTTTCATGGTACTGAAACGTAGCTTAATAGTTCTAGTCATTTTGAATAACATTTTTTTCTCTTTTGGTTCAAGTTAATCA
The DNA here is from genome assembly GCA_004027455.1 of Hydrochoerus hydrochaeris. Taxonomy (NCBI): domain Eukaryota; kingdom Metazoa; phylum Chordata; class Mammalia; order Rodentia; family Hydrochaeridae; genus Hydrochoerus; species Hydrochoerus hydrochaeris. Next base: position 75,758 of record PVLA01003333.1, read on the forward strand.
GCCAGGCCACCATAAAACACCTCTAGCTCCAGACGCCAATCAAAACAGATGCATTCATGCAGACAAGGAAAGTTGTCATTGGAGGCTGTCATCAAGAATCTGTGCATCTGTCATAAAAATGATATAACCAGGCAGGCAGACCTTAGGATTGAACAGCTGGGCACCATGAGCTTGCAACTCAGCTGTAATTTTTATCACTAGATCTTAGTGGAGTTCCTCAGCATCTCTGAATCTTCATATTCTCATATAAAACAAGACTTATCATACCCTCCTCATCAGTATGCAAGGAGTAAGCATTGCAGCATACGAGATGCCTGGCACTGGAAAGGCACTTCAAATATATCCATTTCCTAGGCTTTGGACACCAGGAACATCCTCCCTACAGAGAGTGAGCTCACAGGACATGCTTTTTGCTACTTCTTTCATCCTTGCCCAAAACAAAGTGCAAAGATAGAAAGCAAAGGTGTAACAATGATACAATGAAATTGCCATCTCTAATCTCATTTCTCCACTAGCCAGCAACATGATCTTAGCCTAGTCCTTTAACATTCTTGCATTCTGTTTTCTCCTTTGTTAAATGAGAAAATGGTACTACATATTTCACTTGGTTTTTGAGAATCATGACCCTAGGCAATTTATATTCAAACTATGAGACACTGCAAACCCTCTCTAAAAAGGAATTACTGAATTTTTTTGTTCATACACATTCTGTATCATTATATAATGATGACTATAATGATAGGTCTGTTATTTTTTGTTATTTATTAAAAATGTACATTGTTTTGATTCAGCTTCCTAATGGCCTTTTGTTAATAAGATGAATCTTTAAAATGCTAGCAACAAAAATATTGATAGTGGGCTAGAATATTAACAAACTGTACATGAGATGACAAGTGAACAACAAATAAATTCATCCTGAAAGAGAAATATCAGTTAGCCTGCTGAGTGACACTGGCATCCCTCAGTACAAATATGCAATGCTTTTTCCAACTGATATTATAATGTGTCATGATTTTACTTTGAAAAGTACTACACCTTTGTTTGGTATTCCTGTTCTTTTCTGAACTCTGATCAAACAGTCCCACAGTTTGGCAAACTTGCTTAAAAGTACTAGAAGGATTAAAAGTAAACTTTTCAGCTTGTCTAAAAGGATCATGAAAATAGAATATTTCAATAGATGCTCATTTGCTTTCACATTTGCTACCAGAAAATTCATGACTGTTACAAGGAATATTTATTTGCAAGAGGGTTGTTTTATATTATTTCACCTATCCCCTGTCTATTAAATCAAATGGGTATAATTCATTGTTTGATTCTGCAGAGCCTCCCTGCAGCACATCATGGAGACAGGCTGGGGGAAGACTGAGCACACAGCATGGAAGAGCAGCAGGAAAGGCTGGTTGGAAGTGCTCTCCTCATCACAAATATGTGTCTTCAATATTTAGTTGTTGTGGCAGGAAAATGCCAACAAATACATGAACTGTAAACCATCTGGCTTGAAATATGTTCAAATATGAATGTTCATCTTGAAAAATGAAATCTATGGAATTCTGGCATCCACTTTGACTTTTGAGAGATGAACAGCTTGAATATGCAAAGAAGGGATTTCTACACTAGCCTTCTTAAACTTTAAATTTCCCCAAACTCAGAAGTTAAATGATTCACCACCTAGAAAGGAAAACTTCCCTTTTGCTTTTAAACTTTAATGAAAGCCACTGACAGCTTGAAAATCCCTACCACTGTGTCTGCATAAGGATTTGTATGGCATTGTCTTATTTGCTGAGAAACTGAAAAATGAAGGAGGTTCTGTATTTATTATTTAACACTAACTAACTTTTAGTGTGTGTTAGGCACAATATGTAACTTTTAAAGATCATGATAATCCTAGCTTTCACTGATTATCTAAGTGGTAAAACTTAAAGTGGTAAAATAGGAGACTTTGAAGCATACCATTTAGTTTGGAATAAGAGTGAAGAATTGAGGAAAAGACAAGATGGCCAATCAGTGAGCAACAGAATACAAAGCCTCCCGGTAGAAACAATTCATATGCCAGAATAAAACAACCTGAAGAGACCCAGACAGAGGGAGATGGATCCTCTTGACACAGGAAGAAATTAAAACTTAAAAAAGCTCGTCAAATACTTCAGGACTACAAGTGAAACAGCTAAAAGCTAAAGGGACACAGCGTTTTCACGATGACCCACCAAGATTGCACCAGCTTGAATCCGCGCCAGCAGGCAGAGCCGCCCAAACTCCTTCCCGCCGCCACTCCCAGGAAGAACAGCAGCGCTGAATTTGGGGGTTGGTGAGCCCAACAGAGCGGAGAGCGGAGCCGGTAGAGGAACCTTCATTGATCCACTGTCAGTGCTGGGAGTGATACCCCTACACACAGGAAGGGTGTGACCAGGTGGGTGACATGTTGGAATCGGGCAGGAGGAGCCTGAACTGGGAGTGACAGTGACTTCAGTTGGTTGCTCCCTCCCCAGAGCAGATTCGTGCGATTTGCTTGGACTGGGCCATGCCCCTGGCTGGGACCCAATGAGCCGTCCCAAATCAATTCCCTGCGCCTGGCATGCACTGACCGGGTGAAGGCCCCTGAAGTTTGGCTGGCCCAGTGGGGAGGGGCAGGAATACGCAGCTTGCTTACACCTCAGTGACAAGAGCAGGTAGGAATACGCAGCCTGCTTACACCTCAGTGACAACAGCAGGTGGGATAGGGCAGAGTTCCCTTGCCAGTGTGCTTTGGAGGAAACATGGCCAACAGGGATGGGGGTTGGGACCTGCACTGTAACCTTTGTGGAGGAAGCCAGGGCCATGACAGGAGAGAGAGGCAGGAGGAGGCCCCCAGCCCAGAACCCTAAGAGCACTGATCCAGGAGAAGGAAAAACAAAGGAGACCGAGGGCGGCAAACATGCAACATCAGACATGGCTTCAATGGACATTAAGAGATATCTTTGGGACCTTGTAGACGAGCTCAAATCTGAAATACTAAATCAGGTAAAGCAGGATATGAGTAGAGTAATAAAAGAAATGCTCTCAGGAAGCATCTCTCAGGACGATACAGACAAAAGAAAGGAGGAACACAAAAAAAGGAGAGAAACATTCAATAAAGAATATAAGGAAAATATAGAATACATGAAGCCGATTCAAAGAGACTACCAGGAAATTAAAAACTCAATTGAAAACTGGCAAAACTCCTTAAAAGACACTAAGGATAGACTATCAACACTTGAAGATAAGTTTGCAATGTGTGATGATGAAAGGAAAGATCTCTTAAAAATAACAAGGAAACAGGCAGTAACAATACAAAGGCTAGAAGATGACAAGAGAATCTACAATTTAAGAATAAAAAATGTGAACAAAGAAGCAGGAATACATACAGGCAAATTACAAAGGCTATTTATGGAAATAATTAAGGAAAACTTCCCAAGCATGGGAAAAGAAAATGACATTCGGTTGTGTGAGGCATACAGAACTCCAGCCACCTACAACCAAAACAGAGCTACACTCAGACATATAATAATCAAGATGCCAGAAATTCAATATAAAAACAATATTAAAAGCTGTCAGAGAAAAGAAACAGATTACCTATAAAGGTAAGCCCATCAGAATCACAGCTGACTTCTCGACACAGACCATCAGATCAAGAAGAGCTTGGAGTGAAGGCATCCAAGTCCTGAAGGAAGGTGGCCTCCAGCCCAGATTGATGTACCCTGCAAAACTGTCACTAGAAATTAATGGAGAAACAAGATGCTTCCATGACAAAGAGGAACTGGGGGAGTTTGTGACCGCCAATCCAACTCTGTAGAGAATGCTGAAGGACATTGTAGAGAGAGAAAAAAAAAAATACCAGGATTTTAGGAACAGTGGCAGAAAGGCCTCAATGAGTGGGGCAGGCAATAGAATCAAAGAGAAAACTAAACAAAGGCAGAAAAGTAGCATAGCAGAAATGAGTCAAAGAAGGATAACTAGAAACTCTAACATAGATGGCCTTGATATGCTATACTGTTAATAGTGCACCAGGATTTAAAACACACATTACTCACACTACTCTGCTTAGATGTATTATATTCTGTTCCAGTCATTCTACCTGTACTAGATTTGAGGGCACAGACAATAATCCTGAAAATAACAGGATATAGTACAGTAATCATCCTTAATTTCCTATTAACTTAATATAAACCTCCGTAAAACCTACAAAGTTTTACCATGACTGATCATAATCGAATCTGGTTTGTTGGATTGCTGTTTTGTATTGATAGATTTTATTCAAAGCTGTTATGATTGATAGTATCAAGTCTGAGAGTATAGGCAG
>PVLA01003333.1:80172-218299 GCA_004027455.1 Hydrochoerus hydrochaeris
CCTTTGAAGTTTTATACTGTCTACAATGTTTTATTTTACTAATATTGTTATTTACTGCTATACTCAATTATACTGCTATATTCAATTATGCCTGATGATATAGACATTCTATTGAAGATAATAAGAAACAACACAGTAATCATTGTAGATCACCTTGTACTGTGGTTTTATATGACTTTTTGGTTTCATGTTTTTATAGAAATTTGTTTTGTTTTGTCTTGCTAAGTTTTGTTTTTCCTCTAATACAGAAAGGATAGAAATACACGTAGAGATTCATGCATGCATAGCTGTTCACACTCTCACTGTTTATCTACTTTGTATGCTTTAATTTTGTAACTTGAACAACTATTTCTAAGAGGATAATATGTAATTTATTAACTAGTGATTTCTTATTGTTTATCTTTTTTTTAATTCTGTATTATCTCTACCCTTTACATGCTTTTGTTTCTCTTTAAATAAAATATTTTTTTAAAAAAAGAGTGAAGAATTAAGTCATTCTGCTTTCTTCAGACTTGGGATCTTCAGGTAACCCAGCATCAGGGCTCTCCGAACTTCAAGAAGGGTTTTTAGTGACTTGATAATTGGAGAGAAGAAATGTGTTGCAAATATATGTAACAAGTGAGGAAGATGAGGGAGGAGGATTGCAAACTAACAAAATGCAGAAGGTTTGAGCACAGCAAACCAGATTAAGAGAGTTGTAGAGGTCTTCCAACATCCAGAGACTCTGGAATGCAGTCTTTACCACTCACAATGTCCTCACTTTTAAGTGGTCCTTGAAATATTGCCTCCCCAACTACATCACAAGCTTCCAAGTGACAGAAGCCAAACCTCAAATCCCAGAGTTGTTATGCTGTGTTATGCATACAACGATCTCAACAAGTACTTGTTCTAAGAGTAAGATGAATGGAAAGCACTATGGCACTAGTTCAACTAAGTAGTATGAACTAGTTTGGGGACATAGTCATTTTGAAATGATACTAGGAGTTTAGTGGAGAAAGCACAGAAGTTCTGAATGGTACCATCTCAGCATATGTAAAATACAGAATATATAAAACCATGATACACTTAATTTAGCAGAAGTTAGGATATTGGTAATAGACTTTGTTACATTTTATTTTTAAATTAGACATAATTTTATGTATATGCTCTTTGTTGTGGTGGCCTGGGGATGGAACCTATGCACTGAACTATATCTCTAGTTGTTTTTTATTTTTTATTTTGAAATAGGTCTTCCTATTAGTCAACTTGGCCAGGCTGGGCTTGAATTTGCAATTCCCCTGCCTCAGCCTATCAGAGTTCAGGGATTACAGGAGTGACACACCAATTCTTTATTGTATATGTTTTTGTAACTTTTTTTTATATCCTGCTTTTTCTTTAAAAATGCAATTTTTAACACAAGATCTACCCATTATAGTCACATAATTATCATTATAAATGCTCCTCAAAATAATCATGTAAGGATTTGGGTCTGTATTTTTGCATTTTCTTCTATATTTCCTGATTTCTTTTTACTTTAATACTTATGAAAAGGCAAGAACATGCTTAAGGCTTAGAGAGGATAATTTGGCAGTGCTATTTTTATACACTATGAATTCTGCTATATCTACAGGGAATCTAGATTTTAGTATGCAGCAGCAAAAAGCTACTAAGGTGATCAATCTTGCCCTTGAGGATCAAAGTGTTTCTTACTGGGTGAACTGATTAACTAAGAAACTAAAAAGAACTAAAAATGTAACGGAGTAAGTCCAGTTCAGGAAAGTAGCATGGCTTGTACAGAGTTTGCATTCATGTATACAAGCAATTAACCTACCTTTGTAAATCTATTTGCTCTGTTTGCCCCTACTTTTTCCATTATAAAAGAATTATTATTTTGAGCTTTACAAGGGAAAAACAAAACCCCACATCATCATTTGCAGTAGAATGGAAGAATCCATGAGTATATTCATTTATTCGTTTCATTCAAAAGACAGCACCTTAGAAACAAATGAGGCAAAGATTACTTCTTTTGTTCTGAGAAAATTCTGACAAATGAGATAGGCACTACTAATTAGCAAGGGAAATAATTAGGTAAAAATAGATCAAATTCTGATCATTTGTATAATTTTAATAGATTTTGTTCAATTTCCTTCCTCCTTAAATGTAACTTGTTTTTAATAACTATTAATGCTATTAACTTGTATTGTACTTCTCTGGAAGTAATTCAGCTTTGATTTAAAGTTTTATCTGTACAGATTCCTTCAGTGAATTCAAAACTGAGGCAGAACTTTTGGGTGTGACATGCACCTCTGAACTTTCACCAGGTAAATTAAGAAATAATAAAGCAACATGATGGTTTATTAAAACTGAGTGCATCTATGATGAATTCAATAGTTTGAGCTAAACCATATTTTAGTGTGTGGTATAAGACATGTTTTGTGTCTTCTGAGGTCTAATTGATTCCAATACTACTGCATAAACCAACCAACAATGCTATCAAGTTATTCTTAAATATGAAAATAGAAGAGTTGAGAAGAAAATACGTCCATCAATTACACAAAAATTTTAAGCTCTGAATTAATTTTAATATAATTAAAAATTAAATGTTTCTTTGATGCATGGGCTCAAAAATCATTCCAAAGTTACAATAAAATCTATGAAGAGTTAAGGCATGAATTATACCTTTGTAATATAACTATTAATCATTTTTGTATGCCACAATCATAAAATAGCAATTTATACAATATCACTTACATATTCAAAATGAAGAATAAACAAATAACATTTTAGAAATAAGAATGGAGCTATAAAGATTATTGGTTAAATGTAAACTTAAATTATATTTTTACTGAAGTATTAGAAATATTCTGAGCAACTAACAGAATAAATTTGACATATCATTCTTTAGCACGTGTTACCTTCCTGTCACTGTGATAAAATACCATGCCTAGCAATTTAAAAGAAAGAAATGGTTTTTTGGTTCATTGTTTCAGAGACTTCAGTCCATGGTCAGTTGGTACCATAATTTTGGGTCTGTGGTAAGACAAAGCATGTAACAGAGGAGCTCTATTGACCTCAGGACAGTTGGGAAACAAAAAGAGAAAATCTGGTCTCAGAATCCCCTTCAACGGGCCATTCTCAATGATATAACTTCCTCTGCAAGACTCCATCTCTTAAATGTCCTACCACCTCCCAGCAGTGCCACAGTCTGGTGACCAAGCCTTTAGCAATAACCTTTAGGGAACATTTGAAATCCAATCCATAATAAACAATACCCATTTCTCATTTATAATAATGTGTGAAGAGTACAAGGATGGAAAATTTCAGTATTTCTTTATATTCACGGAATCTAAAATAGAAGATAGCATAAAACTCCGGATGTATTTTCTCTGAATTAACTTTCATAACCCAACTGAATAAGGCCTCTAAGATATGTAAATCCTAAGCACTTCAGAAATAATAAATCATTTCATCATGGAGGATTATTGGCTTAAAGAAATTAATATGAAGATTTTCTATTTTTTCCTCATTGTTAAAGAAGCTACTGAAGATATTTCACAAACTCTATTCTAATCTTAAATTAATACTGTCAAAATACCTATGCTTTTATATATTTCTAAAGCCAAAAAATGTGATACATATGTGTACCAATCTCCCACAATAAATGTATTCATTGTATATTGTAGACACATACTTACAAAGGTCTATATAAAAAAGAACCAAAAAAATATTTAAAATTCTCATTTCCATCTTAATTATATGTAAATTTTAAATAAAATATTTGGACCAGAACTAGCCAGAAAATTGCTTTCATTGGGATAACTACCACAGAATCCACAGAATCAGAGTCCACAGAATCAGACAATAACCAGGCGCCAATGCAGCCTCTCCTCAAATGGCCAAAGTATGAAAAGACATATTCTCCTTACCTCTTGGGTACACCAAGTAGAATTAGAATTAGGAATTCCATCTATCCCACCAAAAAAAGAGCTTAATTTATATTTTTATAGCCACACTTTTAGCTTTACAAGTGATTTCTTTTTAGAATATTGTTTTTCACCATGTTCTGAAAAATTATTTAGCCTATATTTATATGGGCCTCACTGTCCAATCTAGATAGCTTTCTTTGAAAGAGAGAGGAAAAGAAGAAGCAAAAATAAACAAATTAGACAAAGTTGAAATGAAAGCACATGGCTGTATGCAGTTTTCAGCAGTTAGGTTATTTCTTAAATTTACATACAGACTTACTATCATCTTGACTGCAATCATGTAGAAAATGAATGGTATAAAGTACATGAAGACAATTTAATAAAATGAGCTTCCTTTTCTTATGAAATCTTTGAAGAAAAGAATCATTAGACAGAGGTATGCTTTGTATTTACCCAGGTCATGAGGCATGTCACCGTGGTGATGTGCCTTTGGCAAGCAGTCCTTAATTAGAAATTCTTTGAAAGCTGCTCTCACTAGGTACTTCCCAAGACAAAAAGATGAAATAATTTAGTAGGGAAACCCCTTACTAAGCACACAAAATCCAGGCGCAGGTGACTAAAAGGAATAATTGGCTGGTAGCAACAGAGGAAAACTGTCATGATGGTGTGCTGGATTTTGAATGAAAGCCTCTCCGTCATAGTAGTAGTAAGTATTACATTTTGTTACTAAGCTTTAAATATACCCATATAAGGAGGCTCTTATATTCCCAGATAACTTGTATAGGAACATTAAAATCTTGAAATATTATAGGTAAAAGACTAAAACTTATTAGGAAATAGTTAACAGATATAGTTAGAGTGCCCATAAAGAATTGTGCAAAGCTGCTGTCAGATTGACTTTACTTTTAATTATTTTTAAAGTCAAGTGGTTTGTTTTTGCATAATATATGCATAGTTTCTGTAAGTCAAGTGAAATCTTTAAATTAGTCAATGAAATTGGAATATTTGCAGAGCACTTTAAAGATTTCCACCTCCTTCTTGTCATCATGTTCAAGTGAAGTTGACTAAAAAAGGCTACATACTTTTCATTACATTGCTTGAAGTTGCCCCATATGAATTTCAAATCTTTGTTTCATAAACTTAATCATTGTAAGTTCCTGCTAAAACTAATCCGTAAGAAATAAATACATGAAGTGCTTCTGATTAATCTTGAGAAGCTTTACATTTCATTTTTAAAGAAGAACCTGAAGGGACTCCAAGTAGAGGAAAAAGCTGAAGATGGTATCGATTGGATCTCTTCTCATCCTCTCTAGCTTTCATGGCTTGGAGTGAATTTGTTTCTGTTCATTGACACATTCTGTTGGTATGAAGAGGAGAAGTCTTTCTTTTATACACGAGTTATTCTGGGTGTAAGTAGACTTGGTGATTGTGCATTATTGTTTTAAGAAACAAAATATACTGCATTTCCCAAGCCTCCTTGTTTTTACTGCATCTCTTTCTGTTTCTTCACTTGTGGGCAGTCAACGCTGGCATGGGCACGAGCGTCTGCACTGTGCCTGAATTTTAACTGCATGCTAATTCTATTACCTGTCTGCCGAAACCTAATCTCATTTGTGAGAGGAACAAGTATGGTAAGTACTAAAATATTTGAAAGGGTCTCAGTGTTGTGACTTAGTAATGCAAGTGCTACTGAAAGATGTAGTTTACTATAAAATGTACAGGAATGTTGTTTAAACTTAGGTTTGTTTCTCTGAAAGAGAGAGTAAAATAGTTAAAACTAAAACTCAATAACTGGTACATCTAATCTGAGTTTTGCTTTTGCCATTGCCTTCCTACATGACATTGACTCATTGCTCAACCTTTTCCTGGTGCACCTGCTCCACTGAGATGGAAACATTATTATAACGCATTGCACTATTATTATTTTTGGTTGAAAGAAGACAAATAAGCAGTTGACCCAAGTGCCACCCAGGAAGCATCTGAGCTCTGACCACAATCACAGTATGAATTTCCGTATGTCAATTTCAACGTTAAACAGTAGTAACGGGACATTTTCTACTTATATCAGTTTTACTATACTTACTCGCATTTCCTCTTAAACAGAATAATATACAGAAAATAAGACTTGAACACTCTTTACCAGATGTTACAATTTATTATATAATTATGATTGTATGAATATTAGATACTATAGATGCACGTAGAACCTTTTGTGTATAATAAGGAATGAGTTATAGATTATGTTAAACACATAGCTGAGGGTAATGTTCATCACCTTCTAAATAAAGAAGCTGAGTAAGTCTAGACACTAGGTTTATTCCAAAGTTTTGAGTTATGGCCAGAGAATTACCAAGTAAATTATTTTTATCAAATAGAAATTTCAGAAATTACATATAATAATAACATTTTACTGGTTGTCGCTGACTTTTGTATCCTGTAGCCTCACTCTTTAGAGGCAGAGTCCGAGATCCCTTTAATTTACATGATGCTGTTGTCACAATGATTGTCCCCTAAATAAGACTTTTATTCATTTCTTGTTATTCTAGTGCTGTAAGGGACCTTGGAGGAGACAACTAGACAAAAATCTCAAATTCCACAAGCTAGTCGCCTATGGCATAGCTGTTAATGCAAGTAAGTACTCATTAATTACATAATCAGTTTTATAAGTTAATGTCAAACTTTATAAAATTGTCTTAATTCCCCCTCCCAAATCTCACCTATAGGTAAAAGAAATTTTTGTCTTCCATCTGACCACATAAACCTTATACAAGTGGGTTTTTCAATTTCCAATTTATACATTTCTACTAGTTTTTCTATCCCAAGCCCTCAATTTAACAAAGTAAAGTTGATGAAATTTCCTTATTATTTGTGAATAATTTGGTTAATTAATAATACAATGATAAATATCTACTTGAAAAATGGACATTTTATTATTCAATGTAATTCACATCAGAAATAAAATTGATCCATGCTCTGAATGTCACTTATAACCATAGGAGAATGACTATCAAATGGTATCAGGGACAGTAAAAAGAAAAGCAGACCCTTTGAATTAGATTCTGAGTAGTATCGCGCTATTGGATGTAAGAGGATCTTGAAACGATAAGAATCTTTATTGGCATATAAAGTGCTTTTGTTATTATTATACTTCTAACTCAAGAAGGCAGTAGAAATTAGGATCCAAGGCTAAAGAGAGAGATTACTAGAATGAAGAGGGACAATGACCAACTGGCTTATGGTTTAGTTAGAAAGCAAAGGCTATCACAATGATAAAAAGTTATGATTCAGGACTGTTTTCCTCAAACTCATTTAACTATAAAATGTTTTCCTCATTTGTTTTTATCCTTTCATGCATAAAAAATAGTGGAATAAAAGGAGCAATCCAAACAAATGTGAATTTAATTAAGCAACAAGACCTGACAGACAGTGCCCAAGTGTCAATTAACACAACTTTGAATGTGCAGTGAGACATGAGGGGAAGATTCTCCCCACTGACTGTTCAATACCAGATTAAACAAACCCAACAAGGGCTTTGCAGAAGGTCTTCATGGTTTGTTAAGAAGTTGGGGTAAAAAAGACATAATGTCCTATAGAGACAGCTGGAGGATAAAGGACAAAGGACAAGGTAACTTCCCCTCATGTCCCAGTATAGGACAGTGTGACAAGAGGCTTTGGTGGGTGTGTAAAACCTAAGGAATGGGACCCCAGGGAACTAGACTTTAGTTCAGCCATGTAGGATTTTTCCAAATCTAAAAATTACCTGAAATTAGAAGTAGAGTAACCCAACTATGTAGAGTTCTTTCTATTCCTTGTATGGGGTGTTCAAGTAGAGAACAGAATGCTCCTAGGGAGGCTCGTCAGAGAAGGAACTCAAAGAATCTCTAAGTTTCCTTTGAAAGCCTCAAGAATCCTTCATTTTGCATTAAAAGGAGTGGAATAGCACAGCAAAATAACAAGAAGATCATTTTTACCATAGAATAGCCTAAAGGCAGCATCACACTTTAAGAGAAAGTTGTAAAGACAGTATAGAGAAGACGGGACTGCCATCAAAACACATCAGAAAATGCAGTAAAGAATAAAGGAAAATATGTTTTGTAGAATATTTTTCTTTTTTGGTATGCATATTTCTTTATGTGTAATCATATATCAATAGTATCAATGCATCAGTAAGTAATCCCATATGCAAGATACTCTGATAGGACCTATAGCCTTCTGACACCAGTGTGGCCAGTAGTTTAGGATGGCATACAATCAAGTGTGGGTAACAGGCATTTTTCACCCACTAATAAATCATTCTGGGGAACTATAACCCCACTGGTGCAAAAACAGTTGGTCATATTATAGCCTTGCTACTGTTGTGTGATCTTAGATTAAGTTTCTTATGTCCTTTGTGGAATTAAAGAGCAGCGATACAATTTATCCAGCTCAAAGATACGTGTAGATTATTGTTAGAACTGGAACTATTTGGCTTTCTGTAGAATACAAGGTCATTCACTTGCTGCTAGTGCAAACAAGGTCAAATCCAAATTCCATGGTATGACAGAGTCTTTCAGTCTAACCCCTGCCCTGTCCCAGTACATCTCTCACCACACCCACCTTGCTTTTCCCACTGCATGCATATCCAGAGCTCTCTGTGCCTTTGCTCATACTGTTCCCTTCACCCAGCATGTTCTACCTCTCCTTCATCAACCCCCCTGAGTCAGACACTGCCATATCCAGAGAACCCATTGCCCAGCCTGCCTCCCGCTGTGAACTCCTGACTTTCATAGCTCATGTCACACTTCCTACCATAGAGTGACAATTTTCAGTCTCTGCTTGTTCTCAGAGACTAAGACCTCATGTGTCTTGGTTTCCCTAGTACCTGAAACATAACAGATCATCCATATATTTGGTTAAACTTGAGAATGAGAAAGATTTGGCCATTAGGAAAGAGAAGTTCAAAGAATCACTGGAAAAGGTATAAGAAGAAACTGCTTTAGTTGTTCAGGGAGCAGGGAACAGCTTTGGGAGAATGAAACAGAGTGTGAGGAGTGAAGTGATTAAAAATAATACCATCATTCAAGATAATAAATGTACATTCTGCTGCAGAAGAAAACAGGACGTTCTCTCTTCCTGTTTGCCTCACAAATCCTTGGAGAGCATCAAATATTCTTTGCAACCCACTTCTTCCTGAACCCCCACCGCTCTGCAGGGTTTCCAACCATCTCCAGGGGCTCCACCAGCTCTCGGAGCTGTGTCTGAAAGCAAAATGCTGCAGGTCCCCACCTCCATGGCAACCAGCACTGCTGCTGTGGTTTCCATCCCAGGCAAAGGCAGGAGTGTGGAAAGAGAGCTCTACACTTCTCCCAAATACTGACAAAGCAATTATTGCATTTCACATTAACTAAGAAATGTGGCTGGCAACTGTGCTTTTAGGAGGAAAAAAAATGCCAAGCCTTGGTCTCATGGATACACCTTGCTCTTCACATTTTGTCCTTCTGGCATATTCACTAGGGAGCAGCAGCAATGTCCCTGAGCTTATTTTATTAGCCTTGCCCATTATGCGGCTTTTCAAATAGCTGGCTGACTTAATAGAGGTGTGTAACCTTGGAAGAAATGCATCCACATGGACGTTTGCATGCCAACCTCTAATTTCTCATCCATTCCCCTAGAAGTTGAACTGTAGGCTTTAATTGGTCAGATCATTAAAGGATGTAATTAGAGACTGGGGGAAGTAGGCTAGGGAGGAGGAGGGAAGAGGCAAAACAATGGTATCTATAATCAAGGACACACTGAAAAGGCAGTGACAGGAGCCCTTCTTTTGGCTTCCTGCCTTCCTGCTTGCCTGCCTACGATAAGAGCTGCTGGGGCATTTTTCACCCACTAATAAATCATTCTGGGGAACTATAACCCCACTGGTGCAAAAATCGTAGTTCTACAGCCTTCCTATTCTTATTAAGGTAGACCTCTTTGGATTCACTGGTCTGTAGTATACCTTGAAGACCTTTCAGTTTCCATCAAAGGAGGCTGCAAGCAGTAATCCAGGCAGCTCTTTCCCGCAAATTCTATGGCTTGTTCCTGACAGGTTTCAGGGGTATGCAATTACTCTGAGTGCAGTTCCTGATGAGTTACTAAAATTAGTTTACAAACATCAATAATCAGAATGTGGGCAAGTTGAGAAGAGTGAGCTCAGGATAAAAGGACTGAGAAAATAAATATTTGGAAGCTTTGCAGTAAAAAAAATTTTTAAAAAAAGGGTACAAAGGCAAAACTAGTCAGGGCCTGATTACTATAAAATTGCAAGTATCCATTTCTGTTTGGGATCCTGGGATTTCCATGAAGGCACCATCCCCAATCTTGTCCAACAAGGTTCACAGATACATGGCACCAAAATCATGATGCCATGATTCATCCTATAGAAATCAGACCACAAATTTGAAAATCTCAGCCAGATTCCGGCTGCAGAAGAACAGCCAGCACTTGTCCCTGGGTCCGTGTTTCCAATGGCTGCTTAATTAGGAGGTGGCTAACTCCAAAATGACTGTTATCACTGACAAGCAGGCAGAGAGACAGCTAGAACTGACCACGCTTCCAAGATTCCCCTCAATTACGCTTCTTTTGATCTCCAGAAAAATGAGAAGGAAAGAAAACTTTTTCAGGACAACAGGCTCTAATTGCATACTTTATGATATTTTGGTTCACTGTTTGATTAAAAGCTCCTTATTTGAGCTCAGAAGTTCACGCACCAATTAACTGTGTATTTGTACTATTTCCAACATTGCTGCTCTCTTTTGAAAGTAGTTTGGTGAGAAAACAAAATTGTACAAAGGTCCAAATATGCACTTTTTCACCTGGCGCATTTAAGTGGGTGATGGAATGTACATCTTGGGTTGTCCTAAGGGCACATCAGTGTATATCAGGAAAAGTCCCTAGGGCACAAGATTAAGCTCACCTGAGGAGCTGATGGCACTGGGTTTATTGAAACACCAAGGACAGCATCTAAACTAATGTTATTACTGAAAACAAATTAAAACATGAATTTCACATCTGTATTTTTTTCATGTTAGTCTACAAATCTCATTTCAGTGATAAATATTCCCAGTTAACTTCACAGAAATAACAGGAGCCACACAGCTAGAAGAGAGCTGAGATATGTGCAAAAGGTGATCAAACATATAGGGAATATTTAAATTAAAAAGAATCTGTTACAGTAAAAGACACATTGCTACTAATCCCTCTCAAAATACTTCCTTTTATTTCAAACACCCTTATCCCATCATTCTTGCCACTTTCTGGGGCAGTTTTGGAAGTCTTTGTTCATAAGTATCTTTACAAGATGTGATAAAAACTACTATGACTGTCGCTGCTAAGTACCATTTCATGGAAAGGCCAGCTCATAAAAGCACCGTGATATGTCCCCACCCTCCTTATTACCAAACCTGGCACCTTGCAACATACGACTCTTCCCTAAAGTCAAAATGACCAGGAAAGGTAAATATTTTGTATTGATTCAGGACATCAGGCCATGACAGCATAATTAAAGAACTCATGAACGAGGACTACTTCAGAAAGTGGCAAGAATAATGAAGTATTTTCAAAGTTGGAAATAGTTTAAGGTACTTAATGACAATGTGTCCTTCACCATAAAAACTTTTAAAATTTAAACATTCACCATATATTTTAATCATCTTGTAATTTTGTCCAACTCACCCTTTTTAAAGATGGCAAAACAGAAGCTTGAAGAAATTAGGTAACTAAGATGTATCCACTTAAGTATTCTTCCTGCTACAGACTCGTATTGAACCTAGTAGCATGAAATGATGTTGATAACTAAGAGAGAGAAAAATCAAACCACATTAACATTTTATCACATCTCTAAAGCAATTGTCACCACAGCATAGATAGTATGGCTATTTGTACAAAAAAGACTAGAATATATACAGGAAAGAATAGAAAATATGATGTCTGAAAAAAGAGAAAAAAACAATGTCTTCTTTGGTGGTTATCAAATCCCAAGAGTCCTGGATTTAGTGCCTGATATTTTTAGTTCTGAACCAAGATCACAATAAAATTATAATCATATCTAAGAGAGAAATAAAATGTTTAGACAAAGAAATGAGCATAAGCAGGTTTCACTTTGAAAATTCCTGAGATAAATATTCCAGTTTTTTATTCTATACGTTGTAAAATGAAAATGAAATAGAGGAAACTGAAGCAAAGGAACATTTAAGAGATGAATTTTAAAGTACATGAAAGTACTGGGGAGAATAGTCTTCATCATATTCCCTGGAAAGGTACCTCTTGAAAACTATCTTGGGCTTTTTTATCCTACTTCATTAGTTTCCTCAGCTCTCTTAGGAGAGACATGGCAATAAGAATAAACAAATAGTTCAGTGTTTTTGCTCATTCAATCCACATATTTAAATGTAGTCTAACACTGTCAAATTCTATGTGTAAATTAATCTAATAGAAAACAGATTGTGATCAACAATTCATTGCATAGAAGAAGAATGCTATAAAAGTAGAATAATAAAAAGGAGAATTTATTCTGTATACTCTTTCTGATTGTCACATGAGAATTATGCAATGGTAAAGCAGTCCTTTAGCTTAATGTGAAACTCAGATTCTGTTACGGCTTGTACTAGATATCCCCCCAAAACCTCATGCAGTTATAGGTGGGGATTTTTGGAGATGGCTGGTTCTAGGGTGTGTGATGCTGTTATTAAATTGTATGATGCTGGCACTAAGGGTGCATAATTATTAAACTAGTCCACTGTTATCTAGATATCTCTCCCAAAGCCTCAGTTGATCTAGGTGGGGCTTTTCAGAGGTGACTGGATCTAGTGTGTGTGCTGCTGAGATCCAGGATGTGATGCTGGGATTGATTTGTGGTTTGATGCTAGGATTAAGGCTACCCCATCCTAGGTTTGAATGCTATGAACACTAAGGGTGAGTAGCCTGGCCAAAGGGACAGAAAGAAGGTCACTGCTTGTCACTTGTAGCTTGTTGCTTGCTGCTTGCTACTTCACTGTTGGCTGCCTACTGCCTGCCCTGCTTTGCCATGGACTATTTCTTTTCTGTGATGCTTCTGCCATGCCACCCTGCTTGGAACCAACCAACCATGAACTGAAACCTCTACCAACTGTGAGCCAAAATAAACCTTTCCTGCTTTAACTTTGAGTGTTGGGTATTCTGTCCCAGCAACAAAAAAGTAATTACAACATCCACTGACAGAGTTAGCCTCTTCTGAGTATAGATAATGGGAAGGACCACCCTAGATGTGAATGCCACTATCCAAAAGACAGATAGCCTGAATGGATATCAAGGGACACAAGGTGGTCTTGCTGCAACCATGGCGTGCTGCTTGCTACTTTGCTGTCTCCTGCCTGCTCTGACAGGGACCCTTTCTCCTCTGTGATGCCCCCCTACTAAGCCAGCCTGCCTTGCAGCCAGTTGACTATGAACTGAAACCTCTACAAACTGTGAACCAAGTAAAGTTTTCCTCCTTTAACTTTGTATATAGGCTATTTTGTTTCAGCAACAAGTAAAGTAACCAAGATAGCTTCCAACCTTGTACAATGGGAACAGATCTAGTTCTTGTGTGGAGAGCTTTAGTCCATGGAGTAAATCAAAGGAAGCTAGGAGCAAAAGACATGAGGGTGAAAAGGCCAAATGAAAGGAACATTTATGCCAACCAACCAGAACTTCAGAGCCCCTGATCAGTCATTAACTTTAGGAACAGTTCGATTCTACATTAAAGATTTCAAGAAGGCCATTCAAAGAGTTTTATCTAAGTTCATATCAGAAACTACTTTTGAGTAAACAATAAGGTATACTAACTTTTAATTAATTAAAACAATCAACACAGCCTTAAATGTCAATTCCTGGGTCCTGAAGTCAATAAATGGTTTTAACCTATCTTTGCCATTAACTTTTTAAACAGTAGTCTGTAAAATCAGACTAATACTTAAGGATTAAATCTGATAACATACCTAAAGTATTTATTATAGTGCCTGATATATGCTGAGCATTCAACTTTTGTTAGCTATAAGATATATTGTTTATTTTGTAAAGAGCTTGAGTCAATTTTAGAAAATAGCAATTAGAAATACTACTGAACAATGTTTATGTTCAATTTAGCAAACATTTCCCATTTTGTGTATATTATATTGGAGGTGACTGGTTTCTAGCTTTGTAGATACTGGACTAAACAAGGCAGTCCTTGCATAGGCATGGCTGTGTCTATTAACAAAATTATTTGTATTAATCCATTTTCCGTAACTATAAAAAGTACCTCAGGCTGAGTATTTTATAAAGAAGTTTTTTATCTCATAATTTTGGAGGAAATGCCAAACAATATGACCCAGGCCTGGTAAGGGCCTGGATGACTGAATCATATCCCAGTAGGCGGCACTAGGGCTACATCACAATGAGAGGGAGAGGCCACAAAATGAAATGGAAAACCAGAACACAGGGAAGGGCAAGCGAGGACCTCCCATTAGCCCCGTCTCCGAAAGGTTTCACCATTTCTCAAATTTAACACATTGCTGACCACACTTCTATTTACACATCCCTAAGAAACCAAATGCAACCAAACCATAAGAGCATCTAAGGAAAAAATACACAATCTGTTGGGTATGAGCCTTACTGAACTCAAGGAAGCTGCAAACATCACAGAAGGAAAAATTCTATCATGTTCTTTGCTTTTGGTGAGATTCAACTAAAAGTATGAGTAACTTGATTTTCAATTTAACAGCCTTAAAACATTACAGATAGATAGATAGATAGATAGATAGATAGATAGATAGATAGATAGATGATAGATAGCTAGAGATATAGATATATCTGTATATATCTATATATATATACAAACTATGTTGAATCAATTGATTTCCTGACCCTTTATTATCCCTCTTATATTCTGTAATTTCACAGTCACTTAGCAAATAATTAATACATACTTATTGATGATAAGCAATGTGTGAGGGGCTGAGGTTCCAAGGATGAATAAGTCTTGAGGAATCAAATTCTCTTGGGGTCATGCAAATATAAATGAATACTCATAATTTCTGAGAAATGCTATAATCAAAGTACCACATGTGCCTATGAAATTAACAAGTGTGTGGTAGAAAACAACTTCTGAATTAGGTCTTAAAGAATAAGTATAATCTTGCAAAGCAGAACAGGAACTGGCTCTGATGAAAAGAACACAAGTAACAAAGAGAAAAATTCTGCTAGAAAGAAAATGGTATTTCTAAATAAATTTGTAGCTGGGTTTACAGGGAACAAAAATGACACAAATATTATTAAGAGGTGGTCCTATTTTCCCTTTGTTCCTCCATATCAGCCAAAGTGAACAGCCATGGAGAATTCTATAACCCACCCATAACATGTATAGATGATAATAATAGTAAGTCCTGCTACTTCTCAATATGGGTACAGCAAGAAGAAGAAAAAGAAGAAAGAGAAGGAGGAGGTAGAGGGGGAAGAGGGAGAGTAGGGAAAGAATAATGAAAGAGAGGGAGGGGAGAAAAAATAGGAAGGAGGGGGAGGAAGAGGAAGAAAGGAAAAAGAAAAGGAGCAGAAAAAGAAGAGGAGAAGAAAAGGTAAGTAGAAAGACATGAAGAGGAGAAATGAAGTAGAAGGTGATGAAGAAGAGAAAGAGGGAGGAAGAGGAGAGAAAGAAAGAAAGAAAGAAAGAAAGAAAGAAAAGGAAAGAGAAAGAAAAGAAAGAAAGAAAGAAAGAAAGAAAGAAAGAAAGAAAGAAAGAAAGAAAAGGAAAGAGAAAGAAAAGAAAGAAAGAAAGAAAGAAAGAAAGAAAGAAAGAAAGAAAGAAAGAAAGAAAGAAAGAAGAGGAAATCAACTGTGAAATAATCTGTACCCTGGGTAACAGAGTTCACACTTCAGTTCACAGTTTAGTCTGATCCCAGTGGCAGGCATCAACTGGGCACCCAGCTGCAATGCCAAAGCAATAGCACCCAGTGATCAAGCTGTTGTGACCACAATCTTCCCAACAGATTTCACGAGTCAGGAAAATCCTTACATCAGACAGTCCTCAGGCTAGGTGATGTCTTCTGGGCCTTTTCTCTTTATCCAGAGTTCAAATGGCACCAATTCTCAGAACTAAAAAGCAGCTTATTTTTAAAGAATGTGGAAAAGTTTTTTCATTCCACAAATACTTGCTTATTTCAGTACAAAGAGAGTAGCCCATGCAAATATATGTATACACTGATGTGTAGCTGGATATATACATACATGCTAAAATGTGTACAACAAAGAACAGAAAATATAAGGTGTGAAAGAGAATAAAAACAGTATTTCCTTGGTATCAATGACATATATCATGTAAATATACACATATATAATATATGTCAATGTATATGATGTGCAGTGTGCTAGAATAATGCTTTCTGCCTTAAAGAAATTCTGTATTTACAGCTATATCCATATATTTTCTTTACTTAAGAATTATATCTCATAGATAACTACATTGTCATAGCATAAGACTTATTTGACTTCCAGAATGATTATATGCTTAGAATTAAATTATGATGAATTGCGAGTTACAGTTCTTAATATAATTAAAATGAATGTGGTGAGTCATACACCATGTTCAGAAGCATTTGATCCACTCCAACCAAGACACTGGGAAAGAGGCACAAATAAATCACATTTCCTTGGAGATTACAAAAAGCAGAACAGAGAAACATTAACACAATGACACATATTTTTGAGCAACTACAAAGAACAAAATCCATATGGTCCCTGTCTCATGATGTCTCCTTATCCTTAGCCATCCACACTGTGGCACATTTGTTCAACCTGGAGCGCTTCCACTGGAGCCAGTCAGAGGATGCCCACGGACTTGTGGTTGCACTGTCCAAACTCGGCAGCACTCCAAATGAGAGTTACCTCAACCCTGTCCGAACCTTCCATGTGGTGAGTTCCTGCATGCTAACTAGTCACCCTTCTGAAAAATCTCTCCTTTTCCCATCCCTTCTTCAGAAACAATACATTGCAAAAACTTTCAACAGCAAGCTGGAGAGTTTTTTTCAAATGTTAACAGCAATTTCACCTTTATTTTTTAAAAAGCTGTTTTTTTGACCCTTGTGCTGAGAGGTTATGCACAAGGAGAAAAACATGTGCCACTTAATTAAGAAAATGGATCTGCGTTACTTAAGAAATGCAATAACCTGTGAAAGCCCTAATATTTTTAATTTTAAGAGCAGCTTACGATCAGATTTTTTTCACTGATGTTAGACTCATAAAGACTAAGGTACCATCTAAATCCAGAGTTTATAAAATGGATGTCTTCATTTTAAATTTGCAAATTGTTTTCTGGATCTCTTCTTCTGTGCCTCATTTTTTTTTTTTTTTTGGCACAAGTGAATAATGGATTTGCCAAATCATATACTGGACAAAAAGTAGAAGACCTACATGGCTAGTGACACCATTAATGCTAATTTTCTATATACACAGAGCAACAGAACTTGCAAGGAAGTAATATATATATATATATATATATATATATATATATATATATATATCAGCAATCCCTCTTCAGAGATGAGGATATTCCTCTCTCTCAATTCACAGCTTTCTTTTTGTAGTTGATCTAAGTCTTTTTTTGTGTACTATTTGTATCAGAGTATGTGTACAGCATAGCAACCAAGTTTTTAAAACCCTATACTGCCCAAGTAAAGCCTTAAGACAATATGCTTCAATAATAGACATCTGTCCATTATTATCTGGGCTATCACTGCAAAAGTGGCCATTTTCTCAAATAGCTTTCCTTGATAGAAGAAAATCCAAAGTCTTTTGGGGAAAATTCATCCCTGTCAAATTCCTAATTATCCTAGGATGATTTTCAGTATGAGGCCATTGATCAAGTTGAGCTACCTTTTCTTAACTGACAGCAATTAGAAGGGCAATTTTCACAGTTATAAATCAAAGCTACAAATGCCCTAAGCATGTGGGAATGCCCTGTTGTCACTTAGTTGAGTCATAGCATTTTTCTGGGCACCTATTGGGGTCAATACTCTTCCCCATGAATGCATTGGAAATTCACAACTATACAGGCCCAAGAATAAATCTCAACATTATGAAGAGACTATATAATAAGCAGTATTTATCATAAATAACTTTTAAAGCAATTGAACAATATAATTAAGCTATTCCCAG
The DNA here is from genome assembly GCA_004027455.1 of Hydrochoerus hydrochaeris. Taxonomy (NCBI): domain Eukaryota; kingdom Metazoa; phylum Chordata; class Mammalia; order Rodentia; family Hydrochaeridae; genus Hydrochoerus; species Hydrochoerus hydrochaeris. The sequence continues at coordinate 98,238 of PVLA01003333.1, forward strand.
CAGAGTTATTTCAAAATTTTAGAAGCAGTATACTATGTAAGTACTAATTAAGCTCAGAAAAACCCTCTAATTTGGGGGTATTTGGAGAGAAATGAGTATCAATAACAAAGTGTACATTACAGAGCATTTCAAAAGAGATGCATTGGGATTGCTTCAGAGAGGATTCATTGCAACTCAAACTAGTCTATAAATGCTTTGCTTGGGGAAAAAAGTGAAGATTTGCTTTAATAGTCAAAGAAGAATGATTTGAAATTAGCACATCATATGTTGTAAATGGATTTCTAAAATGCCTGAGTGTACTTACAAAAAATCTTTTAAATGGTTGAGACATACCCCTTTCAATCTTATTTCCATTTCTGGCTCTACAAAGAAAAATAAACAATGGAGAAGTCCCTGTCCAAATTACTTCCAGATCTCAAAGCAGTCCAAATTAATGAGGTTTTACTGACAAAAGATTTAGTGTGAGTTGATTAAGCTCATGGTCAGCTCAATGATAGTAGCACAAAGTATGAGTGCTAATGACTAGGCAAGAATATGGGAAATGCATCATAAAAACAAAGGTTTTTTTTAAGATTCATATTTGAAAAGGCTATTTAAGTGTCCTTTGCACTAGGGGATCAGAATTCTGATCTTTTGGAAGTATTCACAAGGCAAAAATAGCTATACCTTTATTGATCACCAGGATTTACCAAGCCATATTTCAGGCCCCCTGAGGTGGTATGAAAGAAATGCAAGTCATGGTCCTTCCAATTAAAAACCAAGAGCAAGGAATAACTACCAGAGGAACAGAGTATGTAGCTGCTTTATTAAGAATGCCCCTAAGGGACCTCTCAAAAATGTGTTTATTAATGTTAAAATGCAATTAATCACAATGATCTACATTCTCATTTTTAAAATTAAAAACTGAAAACAGATTTACTTTGCAGCACTTTATCTTAAAATACTCTCTTTCTATTTTGTGCTAATTTCAATTCAGCATAGTAACTTTGACATGAAAATTAATTTATACAAGTGGAAAAAATATAATCACTGTCATGGTATTTTATAAAATTTGAGCAAAGCAAATGTCTACTATAAGACAGGGGGAAAAGAAGAGTAAGGAAAGTCATTTCTTGAGTCATACATGTACCCTTTTGAGGCTAATATGCTTCAGACTATAGCTCTTGCCTTTCACCCTCTAAGCATTGACACTAAGAAATGCACAAATGTACTAAGATAGTAATGCTGTGGCATTCGTTTCTCTCAGAACACAATCACTGGGTTGCTAACAACAATAGCAGGCATCACTGGCTTGGTGATCTCTCTGGCTTTGATCCTGATCATCACTTCTTCGACAGAGTTCATCAGACAGTCTTCCTATGAGTTGTTCTGGTATACGCACCATATTTTCATCATCTTCTTTATCAGTCTGGCTATCCATGGGTTAGGGTAAGTCCATACTATGCTCAGTATGTGAAGATTTTCATCTCTATGAACTTCAAAACAATCTAGGAAAGTCCTTTTGATGTAAGAATATGGCATGCAGTAATGAAAGGACACATATGTGGAAACACACATTCACTGTGACAAACTACTTTTTGTACCACAGAAAATAAGCTACATAAGTTGGGTCATATACTTATTTTTCTTAGCTGACCCTGTTAGTGACTCCTGACACATTTATCAGATTCAGGAATTTTAATAAATGGTAGATGACAGTATATGTATGTTTCATTCAGTACCTGTTTCTTCAATCCAATTTATGTGGGATTAGTCAGGAGATATAATTTTGACACCAATGTTTCACTTCTGCTTAACCAAAACCATCAATTTGGGAGCCTGGCATGTAGGAGGGTACAATGTGGGGACAATGTGTGAGATGGTCACTCCAACCTGATCCACTTACTGGAGTGGAAAAAAAAATCCCTTTGAGTTCTCTCGATTTCAATTTCCTCATCATTTACTGAGATTTTTCTTTGTTCAGACATCCCATAAGATGTTATACTTGGACCCTTTTAAGGACAATATACTCAAAAGATGCTATTTTGTTATTTGACACCTGTCTGATAACTATACATCCATTCATTCTGAAGCTGCACGAGCATCTAAAGTATTGAAGGGTGTACAGTGTGCTTGCCCTCAACTAAATTGTTTCCAAATTCTTTAAATATTAATTAGCAGCCCTGAATTAATTAGTCAATAGCTACCTAGAAATGACCTTGACCCTTTTAATCATTTAATAAATTGACACTTTTTCTTGACTATGTCACAACTTTCAAAGAACTTTCATATGCATGATCAATCTAGAAGGTATAGTTATCTCAATTAATAAGGAGGACCTAAATGGATGCTCAGAGTTAAACAGGACCCTTAAATTCCAAGATAAATGAAAGGCAGAGTCAGATGTAGGACACCAACCTTTAGACAAGTAAATCTCCATTCTTAACAAGCCTTTACAGAAAGAAATGAGACCTCATTTGTTCTAAGTTAAACCTTTGTCCCTTGCAAGAATGTTCCCAGTGATACTCAAACTCTTGTATTGCTTGCAAGCAGCCCTTACACTGTTTCTTATTCCAGTAGAATGCTTCTTCTGCTCTCCATTCTCTGCTCAATGCTGAGGGTGGAAGCCATGGATTGGAGGTGGACTCCATTTATCTGCAGACCCAGAAGAGCAGATACACAACTACAAAGATGATCTGGCCCAAGAAGGGACACACACCTTAACGAATGGAAGTCCTGCTAGGGACCTTGATGGGATTTGCATTTCCACAAGTAAATTGCCTGCTCCAAAGCCCCTCCCTGCAGGAGATGTTCCTTTCTTCCTCAGTTTCCCATTTCTAGAAGGAGTCATATTTTTTAGCTGCCATTCACTACCTGTGCTTTACTGAGATCTCCCCTCACCATCCCTCAGCTTGTCTAATATAAACATATTGCATGAGAGTTATCTGAAGGGGCATATTTTATCCTAAAAAGACTGCCTTTTTTCCTGATGATCCTTATAATATGTTCTTCCAGCCTCCACCTGTATACTACTACATGGTTAAAGGCCTTCTTTCTATTCTTTCTACTTAAAAATATCTGCAATTGATTCTTCAGAATGTAGAAATCTCACATTTCTTTTTAGTTTGGAGGACAAGGAAAAGGTGTATTCCACCCTTCCACCCCAGAGATCAGCCATCCTATCTTCTGCCACTGATTTTTCTCACGGTGCTAGTGGGACTATTGTCCATGGTACCACGTTTTTCTGAGGCTCTTGATAGTCTACAGTGTCTAGGGGTCCCCAGAAATTATCTCTGCCTCCCCCTAATGCATGTACCCTCCATTTGCACCCTGGTGCATTCGTTGCAGAACAAAAGGGTTTTAGTGGACTGTGTTTCAATGGAGATATTTTCAAATACCCAAATAGCATTTCATGAGATGAAACTTTTTAGTTATTTAACTTACTTGAAAGGCTTATTTTGGGATAAGGGTCTCATTTAATCTTCTCAGCTTGAAGTATTCTACAGCTACTGTTTACAGAAAAAGTAATTTGCAAATTCAATACAAAATGCCAAGTAAAAGCAGGATTATTAGAATGTGTTAAAGCCTACTAATCTACCTATTATAGGATAGTGAAGATAGAAGCATTAAAAAATGTTCTAAAAATGTAAAAGATAATGGATGCATAGATTGATCTGGAGCCTATTTTAGATAATATGAGAAATGTTGCCTAATGCCTGAGAAGGAAGGCATTGAAATTTGCAGAGTTCTTCCTTTGGTTCCATTCATTAGTTACCCTTTTTTGCCTAGGCATCATTTGTGCATTACGAATTAGTCAGTTTTGCTCACTGAACTTAAAGGGGGCGTCATCAAGTTTAGATGTCTTCTGTGAAACACCCTGAACAAAAACCAACATGCCAGTTCTAGATGACACAAGGCTGTGTCCAAGGGCATTCTTTTCCCATGTCCTATGATACGTACGTACACAAGGGGCCTGCTTCCCTGCAGGCTGCCCAGGACATAGGCTGTAAAGTTCTTAGTCTATGAGCCACTTGTTTCTCAAAATAAATCAGTGCACCTTACTCATAAATACTAAGGAATTGAGCAACTCCCACTTACATGATCTCCACATCTGGTGCTGTACTGCCAGAGCACTAGTAGGTAATGCTGGAAGTTCATGCCAAAGTGATTTGTCAAAGGTCAGTCAAAGACACGTTTGTGACAAATATAACGGGATTACAGGACTCTTCGTGCAGTGCTCCATTCATGAAGCCCGATTCTCTTTCTGCTCTTAAATTTCTCTACACAGTCTCGAAGATATACTTCATAGTGACCTATTTTGACCCTGTCAAACATTAAGCCTGCTAGTGGTCACTGGGAGAAGAAAATACAATTACTCGGGGCACTTCTTATGACTTCTTCGCTTGAAAACTTCTAAGTTATCAGAAACAAAGAAGGGTAGAAGTTAAATCAATTTTCAAAAGAACCAAATAGTACAAAGTTAACCAATTAGCCCAAATCAGCAATCAGGATGAGATGAAACCTAATTAAATTCAACGCTCTACAAAAGCATGTGTTCAAACAATTTCCTTCATTATGAATTCTCTAATATAGACACTTTCAATTTAACACAGGGTACCGTAGAGGGCCACTTCTTTTCTGGGATCTTCAAAGTTATCTGAAGCTTTTTAAATGCCTATTTTTAAAGATGTTGGAAGAAATGAGTGACAGCTTAAATTTCAAGAAATAGAAGTGTTGTTCCGGAGCCCACTGTAGAATACATAACTGTGGTATAATAAGACTACACAAAATCAGTTTGATACTGTGTGTGTTTTTTCCATAAGTCAGATTATTCGTGGCCAAACTCCAGAGAGTCTCCTGCTACACAATGTCACCTTCTGTAGAGACCACTATGTTGAATGGCAGGCAGCTGGCCCGTGCCCTGTGCCTCAATTTTCTGGCAAGGAACCTTCGGTAAGAATGAAACCAAGGGCTTTTAAAAATAACTGTCCTCACAGTTAAAATAACTACAGCTTTTATATGCTTGAAAAAAAGGAACACACCGTTTCACCACTACATAAAGCCAACTCTTTATTAAGTGTGCTAATGGACAAATCAAGTTAAGGATAATTTTAAAAGAGGTTTACTGCCAAAAGCACTCTGCTTAGCTTTGAAATGCATTCTTCACTTACATTTAAATGTGGATGTCTGATAATGTGGGGATTCATACCAGCACAAAAATGGTTCTGCACTTCTGACATCTTTAGCTGCCTGCACCACTGAAAAATACCTTCTCCACTCTGTGGATTAACAGCATTAATTCTCAAACTCAGATTAATTTCAACCAAATGAGAATCATGCCCTCCTTATAAGCTTACCTTCTTCCTTTCTACAAGTTTAAGATAGAAAACATTGGGGTGTCCAATGAATTTATTTCTTATACTAATTAAGCTGTTATAACTAAAATGATGATAATGTAAGCCAAAAATAGACTTAATTAATTGGAGTAGATGATAGTGTCCACAGATCACAGATGTAAGATTCCCTGAGTATGCTACAGTCATTACACTTGGTAGTATGAGTAAATAGGAATAATAATCTTACTAAGCCTCCTCTAGTATCCTTAGGATAATGTAAGCCTTTGGGACAACTGGGTGATGAATGCAAGAAAATAAATGAAGCTAGCAGACTAAAAATAGGAGAAAGCAAGTGCCTAAAGTATGTATGATAAAGAAAATGGGGTAATAGAATATAATAGCCCATAAAAGGTGGGAATTTCAGAAATGAGGTCATCAATATAGGAGAAATATAAATAATTGCTTTTGACAAAAAAAGCTCACATATATTAATTTAAGCACCAGATTTTAAGGATGAAACTACTGGAAGGAATGCTTAAAACTGAGAGAACTAAAATAGATGTGCCCATTAGACTGTGGCTCTTTTAAAGGCCAATATAGATTGTCTCTGCCTTAAACTCAACTCTCAGTAGCCACTATCCAGCCTGCATATTAATGAAGAACATGAATGCCTTTCTAAAATTTTCAGCTACAGCTTCTCCATAAAAAAATCAATACTCTCCCACACTTCATGAATACAGACCAGGACCTGCTCCCAGCAGCACATGCAGACATTAATTATCATTAAGAAGGGGGAACTTATCCATCTCTCTGTTAACTCTCCTCTGCTACACCTCCTTGCACACCCAAACTCGGAGTGTCACTCTTTCCCATTATTTTTAATGGATCCTGATTCAAAGCGTGCGTGGGCTGTGCAATTATCGCTTGGCTGAACTGTACAATATTCTCTCTGATGTCTTATAGACACTGAATCCAAAAGACATCCCAAGGACAGGGAAGTGTTCCTGTGCTTCACTGCACCACATCTACGTGGTCGTCTCTGCAAGAATCCATTGTTTCCTCTTCGCCTCCTGTAACTCAATGCATTTTCTGGATGTTTTTACTGAGAAAATAAATGTTTATCAATTTGCTTTTAGTGGCACACTGCTTTCAGTGTTGAGGTAGAGAATGCTTTGTACATTCCTGGTGCAATCTTAAATGATCAAAGAAATTCTCCTCCCCCATATATCTAATTCCTCCTTTTTACTCTTTACTCTCTAGCACACACAAGACCCCAGATACCAGGATAGCTCATGCAATCCATTCTCAAAAGATGTCCAGTCCTCCTCCGCCAAGGATGTACCATATTTCATTTAACTGTAGTATCGACAAATAATAATGATAGTGTTGATTTTTTAAAAATATTAGCAAATGATATTAGTGGTCAGGGATGAAGTTTTAACAAGTAGAATCAATTCAGTGAACTTCTCCAAGCAGCCATTGCATTTCACTGAACGGAATTCCGAAACATGGGTCCTGCCCCAGGAGATCTTATTGTCTAGAAAAAAAAGAGGCTATTCATAAACACACACATAAAATAAAATCAGAGCCAGCATGTTCCTATTTTCTGGTAGGAATGAAAAACCAAGAGTGAAAGTGGAGGAAACAAGTTTCATTACTGCTGCTTTTAAATCAACATAGTTTTATTTCTATCATAAAATACTCGCTGTACCATGACTGTCTGAGTATTTCTGAAGCAGAAAAAATAAAGCCAAGAATATACACAGCATTTTTGCATTAAAGAAACTTACTCTAAATAATTCTGTCACTTTTTTAATAGATGGGGAAATTAAGGTCCAAGGAACTTCTTACCTGTGATGAGAAAGGGGATTCTCAGCAAAGCCACATCAAGAACCAAAGATCCTGGCTGTGTGGCCATGGACTTTCCTCTGTACACCCTATATCCTTTGCTCTGAATCTCTGAACTTCCCATAAGACATGTATTTTGTAAGCTATCCACTACTGTCTACAAGTACATATCCCCAACAAATCGTATTTATTGCTGTGAGTAAAGCCAAAGCATTTGAGGGTTTGAGGGAACTTAATAATTTTCTCCAGTCAGTTCCCATTTTACAAAACAGAAAATCTGAAAATAATAAGACCCAAGATGTGCCTTGCAGTGCAGGTTAGGAGTTAGTAAGCCTGGATTCAGGGTCTACCCTAGATACATGACCATCCTGCTGGGGGAGAAGGGGTAAGGGCTCCCCGTCTTCAGTAGCATTTGTCTATCCTGGTCATCATGTCTAGGACAGTTTTAATAATCATTTCTGTTAAAATCTCTCCCTCATCCCTCAACTTCCAGGTCTATTACAGTGCAAGTAAATCGGGCTATTTCCTCCTGGAGCAATTTGTTTACCAGAATAAAGATAGCACTAAGGAGTAATAGCTTACATTCTCCTCCTTGACTAACCATAGAAAGAAAAATAATCCATTCTATTTTATCAGAATGGAAAAATCAAAGACTATGTATTACTTGATACCACCAAAATGAAATTTTTGATATTCAAAATGCTATAAAGGGGATATGAACTATTATTTGTAAAAATACAGACTGTGTATTTTTGTAAATTCTCTCTCTCTCTCTCTCTCTCTCCCTCTCTCTCGTGCCTCCCCTCTCTCTCTCTCCCCCATCCACCCATAGAAACAGAACTGCATTCTTCATATTAATTCTGTAAATATCCAAACCAATTCTTAAAGCCTGGTTCGCTCAAGCATATGTGAGCTAAGGTTTCATTCCCTAGATCCAACCCCATCCCGCTGCAGCTGCCTACTTTCACTTTGCTCTAATCATCTTCAGCGCCTAGCCCTAGCAGAGGTGGACAAAAGGTTTTATTCTTTCTGCCAGTTTGAACACATCACTGAACTCCACTGAGGCAAAAAAGAATAAGTGGGTCAAATTGCTTTGTGTTGTCTGCATAAATCTACCCTTATCAGTCAAACAACAGACTCCCAGGAATAAAAAACAGAAGGGGTTAATGTAGTTGAGAAGATGTACCAGCCAAACAGAGCCAGAAATAAACAGAAAACAATCAAGAAAGATAGCTCAAAAGAAAAATAATACCAAACGACATATTATCTGTCAGCCTAAGAGTTGGTACAGATGAACCAGTAAGGAAATCTTGAGTGCTAAGTCCAGTGGTGAACATCTAGCGAAAAAGACTGAGTTAAAAAGATTGAGATGCCCTTCCTGTTCCCAAGATCCTATTGGAGGAGCGAGGATTTAGAATACCAAGAAGGGAATTTAGAGCCATTTTCAAAGGTTTGAGGTCCAGCTCTGGCTCTCTGAGATCTAGTTCTGTCTCTCTAGGTAACATGAACTCTTCCCAGAAGGTCAAATTTTTTTCTTCGTAAAAGGGAAGATCAGACTAGATTTCCAAGAATCTTTAACATCCTAAAACGCAGTGAGTTCATGAGATCCCAGTGTACTGTAAAACAGCTTCCGAACCAATTTTAATGCTAACCTGAAAGAAATATGTTTCCATTTTCATTATATGGTAAATGTTTGGAGGAGGCAGTCCAGGGTCCTAAACAGAAAAAAAGTTGGGAGTCAGACGGAGCCGAGTCACATTTTGATTGAACACTTTGTTACCTTTATGACTCAGGATGAGATATTTGAACTACTGAACTTCAGTTTCCTTCCTGTAGAACAAAGAATATACCAAATGCTTCTTAAGATTATTTGGTATTAGACCTAGTATCAGTCTTCAAAAATTTTAGGCACCCATTCCTTCCCCTTTACTGGAATAAGATACTTTGTGTTATACACAATACCTAGTACAAGAATGGCCTGGTGGTAAACTGATACTCTGTAATGCAGATTATACTCATGAAAGGTTAGCGTTGTATCCGATTTACTGAGAAAAAAATTTTCAGTGTCCTACTTCTGCAGACAAATGTTGATGCTTTTGTTCTGATTCTGTAACTATGATTTAAGGTACTAAAGAATTAGCTTTACGTTTTATTCCAAATAATATCAGTTTTGTGTGCACATGTATGTGTGTTCATTTAAACACAACCCCTAGCTGTAATGTGTTGTTAGCCAAAAATGTTACTATTTAAATTTTTAAATTTAATTTTCATGTTCCACATAGGCTGAGTAGTGCTGCTTGGTAAGCTTCTGACTTTGGCTGAGTTTGGGAACATTTATGACCCTATCATATGTAACATAAACATCAATCTGTTTTCTTATTTCTTTGCAAATTCAATTATTTCTAATTACATAAAGGCATCATCGATCAAGTAAACATAAAAACCAATATAGGAGAGTTTAATCTCTTAAATAAGCTTGTAGACTTCAAGGAATAATTGAGTGTTATAGTATTTAATAGAAGGAGACATCTTTGTTGTTGATAACTGTGCCCAAGTTAAAGGAAAATGTCTAAGCCCCATCATGTTATATATTGATTTGGTTCAAATTGAAAATATTTGGATTCTATTTTAATTTCCTTTTTCTGTCTTTTTCTGCTGCTCTCTGCAGACTTGGAAATGGCTTTTGGGCCCTGTGTTCGTGTATGCATGTGAAAGAATAATTAGGTTCTGGCGATTTCAACAAGAAGTTGTCATTACCAAGGTATGCGTGTAGCTTTATGTCTGAATAAAAGCCTGAGTGTAGATGAAAATTTTTTATTAGCCCAAGTTTTTAATTTGCCATTTTTATTGCAGAACTGTCTATAATTTAGAGGTTCATCTTCTGTTCTAATAATTGCTTGTATCCTGAGCATCTTTTAGTATGACTAATTTTACTGAACACAGGAATACAGGGCTCCAGACTGGCACATGGAACTCTGATAAAGGTTTACAGTACAGCACTAGAATTAGCTGTATTTCTCTTTATTCTGGTTTTTCACTAGAGGAAAAGGCAGAACGAGTCAGAATGCTTTACATTGGTCACATTACCTTCTTTCACCACATAAAGACACAGATTTTGCAAACATACAAATTGTACATAATCATTTTCAAGTATGCACACTTTCACTTGGGATTACTGAGCAGAAAACAAGAAAGCAGTAACAAGATTCAGAACAAGGGGAGTTCAGGGAGTTTCAAGACAGAAAGAAAGAGCATATATGACACTTTACACAAGTGAGTGGAGGCATGGTGATAGGATTTCCCAGTCTTGTTATCTAGCCATTGTCACAGCTCTTAAATTTTTTAACCTCATGCTGAAAGAAAATAGGAACAAATAGACCAAGAAAAAATATCCAGAACACTGAAAAATTACCAAATACTTCACCCCCACTAGTTTTTTAAATTTCTCAGCAATAATTCTCTGCTAACCAAAACTATACTGTTTTGCTAATACAATTTTAACAGAATACTACAGCTCCTTTGCTGTCTTCAGGAAAAGAGATGTATAGAAATTCATATTTCTGCTTTAAATAGTTTTCACTTTCTTGTGTTTTGAATTAAGCACCAAAGGATATCAAGTTGTATCAAAACTCAGACAGCAAAACTCAAGGAAACTTTCTATGGTTGTTACTAAGGAGACCAGTTAGAATATCAGAACAAATAACAGAGGAGAGAAGGAAACTAATGATGAAAGGCTATGAAACACTCTTCTGAATGGAAAAGTACTGCCTTGATTATCTATACTAGATTTTGGTCTCCTGCTTATTGCCCCAAAAGAAAACACAAAGGACCTGGAAAGATTTTTCAGAAAACAAGATAAACATCTTCCAACAAGAAAATTAGAGTTCTTTCTTGTCATAAGCAGCAAGTTATAAACTCATAAAAGGTCTAGAATTCTGGCAGGATGCTTCCTTACATCTAAAGCTAAACCCTAGATAGGACACAAGACTCACTTAACTAAAACAAAAGAAAAACAAATACACAAAACATTTCAGAGGGCTGGAGATTTAGCTCTGTGGCTTAAGTGCCTGCCTTGCAAGCCCAAGGTCGTGAGTTCAATCCCTGGTACTGGAAAAAAAAACAAAAAACAAAAAAACATTTCAAAGTGAGTTGGAAGATTATTTTTTCACTCAACATGAATAAAGATGTTAATTCACAAGGGATTTTTGAAAAGATAATTGACAAATGAGACAGATTCTTCCTAGAATTTTTTAAGTGGGGAGATAATGTGGTGAGCCATTTTAAACCATAAGCACGATATGTGACATGCATAGCACACCGACTTATATTCTGTTGGAACTGGTTAACTGTGCTGTGGGAAGCCTGGCAGTTTGAGATATAGTCACATGCTGAGCACCACACTGCACCTGCCCAAATGTCATCCATGGCACTCAGAAAGATAAACTTCATTCTTGCTTAATTGCAAATTTAGACCTAAAAATGGTGAGAAATATTGCTGGCAACTAATAGCCAGTGGTCTAAGTAAATCATACTATCAAAGAAGCTAATTTTAAAAATCTTAGATGGCATGAAACCAATCTTCATTTCTTACTGCTTCACTTGATTAAAAAGACAAATGACTGCCTTGCTCTACTTTAGGTGGTAAGTCACCCATCTGCAGTCCTAGAACTTCAGATGAAAAAGCGTGACTTTAAGATGGCACCAGGACAGTACATCTTCCTCCAGTGTCCAGCCATCTCTCCGCTGGAATGGCACCCATTCACCCTCACTTCTGCACCCCAGGAGGACTTCTTCAGTGTGCACATCCGGGCAGCAGGAGACTGGACAGAAGCTTTATTTAAAGCCTTTGGAGCAGAGGGACATGTCCTCCAGGTGCCTCGCAGCCTGCCAAGGTTAGAGTATGTTTTTTTATGTCTCAATCACAAGACTACAAACAGTACAGTATGTTAATGTATCAACATGCTACCACATTTGGCAATATCTTTATGTTAGGATATAAGTTTTAGTCCATTTTTTAAAATCTGAGAATCTGCATAAAAAGTATAATTTAGGAGAGTTCCAGGAGAAGCAAGTATATTTCAGAAAAAAACCCACAAATGTTCAACACAAATAGGCAATGATCCAGGAAGAAAGAACATTTTGCTTTCCCAACTCCAAAAGCATCTCTTGTCTAATTATACACTGCCTTCCATGAGTCAGGCAACTGCAAACTCTCTTCTATCACAGCCTGAGGTTCTTAAAAGATGTTTGTTATAGTTTATCTCTGGACAAAAGACTTTATGTTCCAGTCATTTCCAATTCCAGGGCCTACTCTGCTTCTGTTAGACTTTATCTTAATGATTCTTTATTTCCACAATGCTACTTCCAAGTAGACACAGTCTAAGGTACTGGGGTTAGGACTCTAACACTTTACCTGAGAAATACAATTCAAATGAGAGCACCATTGTACTCAGAAAAGCCTGAGCACAAGACAGAAGTCCCAGGAGTACAATGTCTGACGCATGGTGGGTACAGAGTAAAAACAGAAAAAAACAAATTCTAGATGCAATAGGGTTTCTGTAGTTCATTTAATTTGGCAAATATTTATTGTTAACAAGTACCTTTACAAGTTTAAGACACAAAATCTCATCAAGGCTGAGTGTGATGGAACACGCCTGTAATCCCAGCACTCAGGAGACAAAGGCAGAAGGATTGCCACAAATTTGAGACCAGCCTGGGCTACATAGTGAGTTCAAGGCCAGCCTGAACTACATATCAAGACACTGCCTCAAAAAAACAAAAAAACAAACAAGAAGAATCTAATCAGCTTGTTGCCCCTTTCCCTGTCCCACTGGATACAGGACTGTACATTTGTCACAGTGGTGTGAGTGTGTCTAGTCACAGGCCTCCATTTCAAATGTTGGCACCAAAGAATGGCATGACAAACTGGGCATGGTGACACATGCCTGTAATCTCAGAACTCTGCGAAACTGATGCAAGGACACTGCAAGTTCTAGCCCAGCATCGGGTATGGTATCAAGCCAGGCATAAACATCATCTGTGAGACAAGGACCCCAAATTGATGACATCTGACTATTGAAGTTAAAAAAATTATTTTTTATGATGGATAGTAAGGAATGTAACATAAGTCCAAGGTCCAACATGTTGTGCAAATGTGTAAAATTAGGAATAAAGTAGTTGTACACACACACACACACACACACGTCTCACTGCTTCTCTCGTCTCTGCCCTCTCCCTGGCATTGCCGGGATCCACACTCCCATTTGTTTGTTAACCTGGCTTCTTCTTTGTGTGTATGCAGTTACTCAGTCTGTTAGCTCCCTTCCCTTCACAAAATAGCTAACACTTCAGGCTTCCCACAAGGACTTAGGGGTGCTTCTCAGCAGTGTTTGCTTTCTGGCTGTGGAGTGTATTATCCAGGGTGAAGCCAACAATATCTGCTCCCCAAGAGCTCCATGGCTTATCTGCTTCACATCCTGTTCCTTCATTGACTTGGTCCTTGCACACAATTATATGTATTTATGCCTTTTCCTTCCCTCTCCCATTCCTCCATCTTTCCCCTTCTCACTTGAAGGGGATCTATCTCCCTACTTCCCATTACCTCTCTTTTATTTTGCTCTTTATTTCTATTTTGAGTTTTCTCATATAAGAGAAACCCTGTGATACTCAAACTCATGTGTCTGGTTTATTTTATTTAACATTATGATCTCAAGGGATATCCACACATTCTTGTTTTCAAGTGTACACAGCTATAACCCCTTGATTCCCATCCTGAGTTTCTACTTTTTTTTTTTCAGTACAAAAAATTGAACCCAAGTCCTCACTGATGGTAGGCAAGTGCTCTACCACTGAGCTGTCCTCTAGTAATGCAGATTAGATTCATCTCTCTGCATAACTATGTGTCCTGCTGGCTCCTAGTGTATGCTTAACAGCACCCCACCTCCCACTCCATCAACCATGCAGTCTCCTCTCTTTAAAATGAAAACTACTGACTCATCTGACCATTGCTTCCATTGTAATTTCTGTATGGCATGTGATAAAATTATATGCATATGTATTTATCACATATAACATGATTTTGAAGTAGATCTACATTACATGTATGTGTGCATATTATGTTAAATCTAGCTAGTAAGCAATTACATTGCCTCACATAGCATTTTTGTGATGAGAACACTTAAAATCTAGTCTCTGCACTTTTGAAGACTGTAATATGTCATCATTAACCACAGTCATCTTACTGTACATATATATCATATATATCTCCTGAACTTCCTCCCATCTAACTGTAATTATGCATCCTTTGGAAATCATCCCTCCACTTTCCTTATGGCCCCCTCAACCTCATAATGTCCTCCAAGCTCATCCACATAGCATAAAAGATAATTTCCTTCTTTTTTTCTTTTTCAGGCTAAGTAGCATCCCACGGCATGTATATACCACACTTTCTACATTTGTTTGCTCACCGGTAGCCAGGCAACTTATGTTTCATAATCTTTGAGCCTGCTGACCTCAGTGCTTTTGCAGTTGCTATCCTTCTACCCATGATGCTGTCCCTAGCTGCCCAATCAGATTTCCTTCTAGTGTGACTTTCTTTTCCTTCCCAACATGAAATGACCACTAACCATCGCTCAATGGGTAATTTCTTTGTACCTCACACAGGCCACAGCACATAGTAGGCACTTAGCATATTCTCATGGAATGACTAGAAAAACAGTCATTGGGAAAATGCAGTTTTCCCTATTTTGTCAAATTAATTTGCCCTCCATCTCTACATATGTGTAGGAATATGTATTTAGCAGAAAAGTCTCAAAGCAAAAACTGGAGTATTTTGAAAATCAGAATTTTATTGGACTAACTTGGATGATTTTACAGTTCAGTATTGTTTTAATTTGGCACTAAATTAGCCATATTGGAGAGAGTGCTGTATATTTTCACACCTCTGGACCTAGAAAGGATTAATCCCATTCTGAAATCCAAGAGGAAAGTAGTGAGTAACAAGCCAAAAGGAGAAGAAAGCCCAGGCAAAGAGTTGAGGACATCTTCTGGTGAGCCCAAGAAGAAGGACGTTTTAAAAGACTATACCTTCTGAAGTGAACTAAAGGAATTGCTAGGCACTGTCACTGAAGTATCCAGCAATTTAGCCTGCTAGCCAGAGCCAGGATGGCCTGGATTCGAAGTTGGACATTATATATGATCTTGGAAAATGTATGGATGGAATGCCTTGACTTGGTTTCCTCCTCTGCATGATGAAGTATAATAACAGTACTTAAGACTAGGTTTAGGATCAAGCATAATATTTCATATAAAAAGCCTAGCACAGTGCATACAGAGTACAAGCTAACTGCTCAAAAACAGTTAGCTATATCTGTAAAAAGTGGTCCATACCTTCAATCCCAACCTGGGAAGCTGAGGCAAGTGGTTCATAAGTTGGAGTTCAGCCTTAGCATGATCTCATCTCAAAATGGAAAATTTTTAAAAGAGCTAGGAATATAGCTCACTGTGAATGCCCTGGCTTTGATCTCCAGTACTACACACACACACACGCACACACACACACACAACTACAAATATTACTTGTAAAGTAAGAAAGTTCACATGGCCCACAGAAATGACATTGGAAGCGATGGTCAGATAAGCCAATGGTTTTCAGTTCAAAGAGAGGAGATTGCAAGGATAATGGAGTGGGAGGGAATGTCTTAAGCACACACAAGGAAGGAGCCAGCAAGACATATAGATACTAGAGGGAGATGAATCTAGCCTGCATTATCAAGGGATGTAGCTCAGTGATAGAGCACTTCCCTGGCATTAGTGAGAAAGTGGGTTCAATTCCTGATGCTGAAAAAAAAATACAAATGGATGGGAATCAAGGGGCTAAAGCTGCAAATGCCTGAAAACAAGAACATGTGGATGCACCCTGATACCACCATGCCAAATCAATCAGACACAGGAGCTTAAATATCACATGGTTTCTCTTATATGAGAAACTCAAAATAGAAATAAAGAACAAAATAAAAGAGAGGTAATAGGAAGCAGTTAGATAGATCCCCTTCACATGGGAAGGGGATTGAAAAATGGAGGGAGGGGAGATAGAAAGGAAAGGAGGGAAAGGAAGGAATAAAGAATTGAGATGTGTTATGTACATACACCAACTCTCCACAAGGAATGGAGTCATTATGTGCTGCAAACAGGTACTAAGGTATAAAAGATAAAAACTGAGAAAACAAATGTGTGTGAAAGAAACCATTTCAGACTGTGAGAGGTCTTAAGAAATAGGAAAATCTGGCACCCCAAAGAGTAATAGGGTGTTTTGACAGCTGGGATCAACTAGAGGCCTGAGATACAGGAAAGGAGAAAGACCCAGAATGTGTTCTCAGGAAAGCAAAAGATGAGAGCTGTCAGGAGACAGATTTCAGTCAGACATGATAAAAAATCTTCTTGAGTTCACAACTGCAGAAACAAATCAAGGTGCTCTATTGCTTAGCATGAGGATATGATCTATTATCAGAAGGAAGGATACTCAATCTCAAATATGTCAGAATCTATTATATATTTTGTTGGATTTTAGGACTCAATTTTCCTTTGGATCTAATTGATAGGATTTTAAAATTGGTGTCAAATAAATCCCAAATATGACTAATATAAAAATAATCACCAATAAGACTTTTTAATCTGTGAGCATATTTTTTTCTCCCTCTTTCTCTGGATTTTCTTTACCTAATTATTTATAAAATAATCTGCATTGGGCTAAGATTCTAACCTTTTTTAGTTAAAGACCTTTTATTTTTATTCTTCCATTTCCATATATCAATATGTAATAAAGCCTTATTAATTAAGATTAACAGGTGGAGAGTTAATTTGAATTATTAGCAAGTCTCGAATACAGAGTTATTTTAAAATAAATCCAATTGAACTTACAGGAACACATAGTAAAGCCCAAACAGGCCACCTCTGGTGTCTGCTACAGATGCTCCTTAGGGAATGATTATGAATAACTTAGAAACCTTTAATTAGCATATCTTTGTTCATATGTAAATGTGTACTTTTAGAATAGTTGGGGTTATTTAATACAGTCTGCTGACTAAAATATTTTAAATATTCCTTTTATAATTGATTCAACAAATTGTTATTGAGCATCTCCATGGTGGGTGGTATGGGAGGTGCTAAGAGGTGATAAACAGCAGGCC
The DNA here is from genome assembly GCA_004027455.1 of Hydrochoerus hydrochaeris. Taxonomy (NCBI): domain Eukaryota; kingdom Metazoa; phylum Chordata; class Mammalia; order Rodentia; family Hydrochaeridae; genus Hydrochoerus; species Hydrochoerus hydrochaeris. The sequence continues at coordinate 115,588 of PVLA01003333.1, forward strand.
TGGCTTCTACTATCATAGACTTGAGAGTCTGGCAGCCACGACAAACAAAATTGGATCATACACACACATCCTTACACACACATGCTGTAAAATTACAACTATGAGAAGGATTATAGAGCATGTGGTGTTCTCAGTTATATAAGGGATTAACCTAGACTAAGGAGTCCAGGAAGACTCCCCAGGAAATAATGAAGGAATGGTATTTAATGGAAAGGAGTATTCCAAGCAAAAAGATTATCACATGCAAAGATGCTGTGGCAGAAGGCACTGCTGTGCATTTAGGGAACAGGAGAGAAACCAAGGTGGGGAGCTGGTAATAAGAGACAGAGAAGCATCCAGGGCCAGTCTATGAAAGGCCATCTTATTTAGTCAGGGAATATGCTTCATCCTTATAAAGAAAATTTGTTAAACAAAAAACATCTTGGTATTTTCTGGATTAATTATCATAGATTTTGAATGAGTACAATCTGGATTTGTGAGTTTTAAAAGTTAGATATAACTAAAAAGTATTTCAAAATAACATTTATTCCAAACTAATAACTTATATTAGGTCAAAATTACATAAACATACTAAGATAGGTGATCAAACAAATGAAAATATGGAGAATTACATTAGGAAAAACAGGCCACATAAACCATCTGGTTTCTTCTCCATTTCCCTTTCTTCTGGGCTATGTGATGCTGGGAGCAAAAACGTGTTCCATAGAACCATAGGAAAAGCATCCCACGTGGAAAAGGCATGAGCTATCCTAGAGGTCAGGCTCTGTCCTTCCGTGCTGGTGTCTGGCTAGGATGACCTGGTCTTCTGGCCATGAACCTGATCCCAAATCCTCATGCTTAACCCAAGTTCCACAGAATAGGGCATTTTGAGCACACAGACCTTCTCTCTGCAAGCATCTGCAGGCACACCCTTCAAAAGGCACTGGCACAAGACGGTTTGTATTCAAGAGCAAAGTGTTCAGAAAGTCAAATGGGCGGCTCTCTATGATTCTAGGATGGCAGTGGATGGGCCATTTGGGGCCACTCTGACAGACGTGTTCCACTATCCTGTGAGTGTGTGCATTGCGGCAGGGATTGGAGTCACTCCCTTCGCTTCACTTCTGAAATCTATATGGTACAAATGCTGTGAGTCACCAAGCCATCTGAAACTGAGCAAGGTATGGAAAAATCATTAGTTCATCATTCCATGGAGTAAAAGGTTCAATGTCTTTATATCTATCATCCGCTAATTCTTGGGGAGGATTTTAATTAACTATGAGGGATAAACTCAAGGGTCCTTAACTATACTTACGTTCTTAAAAATCTCCATTCTGTATCACATTTATGAGAAGGGTTATGTCTAATCTTGTTAAAGATGACAAGACATAAATTTTATTGCTTCATTGCCATTACAGGACATGTAATTGCTCATCTCAATAAAATATGGACAGGCTGCAAATGGTGATGTGACCGGGCTAGAGTTGGGGACATTAACAAGAAGCCTTCCTCTTAGTCTCTTTTAATAAATACCATGGTTACAAATATGCAATTCTACCGCTTTCTTTCATAGCCACTATTAGGATACATTGGCCCACTTACACTGGTGTTGCCTTCCAACTAGAAAGCTCTATTTTGTCATTTATTGCATGCTTTTTAAGTAGCTTTCTTCCTTCTTTTGTCCTATCCAGAATCTCTACCCCATGCCTTGACCCTGTAGGGGTGAAAGGAACTTTCTTTCCACCCCTTGAAGGTTTGATAATTTGAGTCTGTAAAACAGACAACAGACAGATCATGGATTAATGTGGATGCTCATGAGAGCTGCACAAAGTATGCAACTCAAAGAAGAGCAAGTCGAGTGAAACTGAAATTCTCTTTTCATAGGAGAGAATGGAGTGGAGGCTGCAGGCAATTTTAGAGCAAACTAAATAACTCTCCAGGGGAAGTGCATGGGCCCAGGTCCGTCACACAGGGATACAGGACCTCGAACCTCGCAGAGCCCTCCTGTGATCTATTGTAGCATAGGACAGGGTGGTGTCACAGACTCTGCACTTGACTTCTACCCTCCACAAAGAATCTGATTCTCCCCTCACTGAAGAATTGCCGTCAGTGCATCAGTTCACTCTTAAAAGTCCATTTCCAAAAGGGAGTTTTAACAACAAACAAGACAAACAACGTGGGAATAGAGTTGTACTGTTCAAATGTGAATAAAATTCTTTAACCATTAACTATATCTGTCAAAGATATAAATAGATAATTAGACTACCGGTACTAATGCTAATACAACCTTAGATTTAAAAAGTGTTCATTACCTACCAGGTGGTGAGCTGTATCCCACACCGTCTTTATAAAGTACTTGCCATGCCATTCTTATTCCCATTTTACAGATGAAAAAAACCAAAGCTGATCAAAAACAAATAGGAATGATAGGACCATCTTATTAAATTATCATAATAATTCATCAAGCCCCCCATCCCCATTTTACAATGGAGAACCTGAAACACAGAGAGCTAATGAATACTGAAACTAGAATTTGAGTCTAACCCTCCTGGTTTAAAAGCCCATCTCCTTTCCTCTACACACACCATAGCAAATATAACAAAGCAAGCAGAATGGTTACTATTTTTTGTTTCTGAACCTCAGGACAAAGTATTATTATGGTTTATGATGATTTCTCAGACAACTCAAAGGCTTCCTTTCCTCTTGCTGTCTACCCAGGAAAACTCATTTACAGAAGCAGCTCATAGATTCATGGTTTCTATTAAACTCAGGGTCACGCCGTGTTCCGAACAAAGATGAAGTAGTGCGTCTCACTTTCACCTACTTAACAATATTTTTCAGCACCTACTGTGTGCCACTCTCTCTTGTTCTTACATGAAAATGTGTCACATCCAATTTACAATAAATGGAGTTGCACCTTACAGTAGCCCCTCCTTTTATCTCTGTCTCCATTGCCTCTTTACATTCCTCATGTTACCTCCTTTATCTTTGTTTCTGGTATTAGGATACACAAAACCTCTTATTTCCCCTAGCAGATTGTGAGGTCTCTGGAAATGGTTTCTCTGGACATCTTCATTAGTGGCTTTATAAGTGCTGTGGGGCCACTGAGTCAGGGTCAGTGAGCAGGTTCCTGATTTCCACTTCAAAGCTGCTTCATGAAAGGAGAGGTTTTCATGCTATTGAAATTTTAGGCTGAGAATTATACTTAAGATCTAATTCCTTAGAGTCCACATTCAGGAGAACAAGTTTAAGAAGTTTTGCTCTTTCTCTCTCGACTCTGTGTCATATGTGTGTGTGTGTGTGTGTGTGTGTGTGTGTGCGTGTGTGCGTGTGCATGTGTACCTCTATCATTAGGTTTATGTAACTAATATTTGTTGGGGCCACCCACATGCTTTTCAGATATAAATACTACCCATTCCACTAAACTGTCAGCATCTATATAATTTCGAAAATGCAGCGGAGCAAAGCAGTACATATTTATCTAGCAGCTTCTTCACAATTTCAAGTCTGAGCTACAGTTTTCAGATTGCTGTGTTTTGTAATAAGAAAGAGAGAAAAACATCATAGAAGTTCAAAGCTGGAATTTTAAGTGTAGATGGTTAAGTATAATTCAGTAGGATTTTCTCCTCCATGTATGAGGTGCCAATTGGCATAAAGGTGTAACTTTTACATACCAGCCTCCAGCTGCAAGTACACACACACACACACACACACACACACACACAAATGCCCCAAACTTTTCTCCACCTTTACCTTTGCAAACAATATATTCTTTACCCTTCTCCTCTGCATGTAATTTTAAATAAAATGCGGGAACATAAGCAATGAGATACCAGCTGTTTCTTTTGGGGTCACAGCAGCACTTTCTATTTGAACCTGATGTGTTTTTATTTCATTTTGTTGTTTTTTGGTGGGGTTATTGGTATATTTTAGGTACATAATAACATTCATCATATGAAATCTAAGCCTGTACATGATGTATTCTGATTCTTCTTTTTTTTTCCTATTCCCCTCCCTTCAACCCCTCTTCCCTTCCTTATTTATAAAAGCTTTGTTTCCATTTATTCCTATTTTTTTCTTGTCCCTTTTTTCTTTTCCTCCTTCCCCTTGTTTCCCTTCTCATTTGACCATTTTCTTCCCATTTTCCAAAGTCTATTATACATTTTGGTCCTCATTTGCACTTTTGGTTTCTCATACCAGAGAAACAGTGCAATATTTAAACATGTGTGTCCAATTTATTTCACTTGAGAGTATGAACCTGATGCTTTTAAAGTTCTTTGTTTCTATCTCTTTTTTAAGATAAAAGAGGGGGTGGGGAGAGAAATGGAGAAAAGGGTCAGGGAGAGGCCCCTGAGAAGGCAAAATAACAGTAAGTATAATGATAGCTTGCTGGGAACAAAGTGGAAAAAAGTTGTAACACATTAAAGGGATATTTTCACCACAGAAGTAAGAGGCAGACAAGAATACTGCGCCCCTGTGGGGAAGGAGGGGTGCAGGTGGGGGGAAGTCTCTGATGCAGCTTAGAAGAAGTCAAGTGCTGAGGGGTATAAATGCCCTATAGCAATCAAAGTCCTCCAACTCCTACCTAACGGGTATGATTAATTCTACATCATACTCAATTTGCAAAAAGAGCTCTTGAAAAAAATTAGGGTAGTTTGCTTGTGAAAACTGTCAAAATGATGAATGAAATAGGTGTGTATGAATGGGGCGGGAGGAGGAAGACTGCTGACATAAATATATTGGCTTACACAGTTTAGTTCTTCCTAATATCACAGCCAGGTAGACAGAACTGAGAGAATGGGCAACTGGAGGATTCAGTTCATTTTCTTAATGCATATGTAATCTTCAGACTACAATAAAATAGATTATAGAAAAACGGAGATAATCTAATTTCTCCATAAATTGTCTCTCTTCATCAACTCAATAATAGGTAATGGTGATAATGGGTATTTATAGTGTGTCCCATGCAAAGTGGCCTTTGGGTTCTTAACCTAATATAATAAACAGATAATTCAAATAAAAAGACAGCACAAGCCAGTAGGGAACAAGGGAAAGAGGCCAAGAAAGACAAAAATCCATACTCTACTTAAGGATATTAATAAAATGAAGAAAAGCCTGATCTCTCTTCTAATGAATGAAAAATGCATTTAATTTAATCTGTTTAGTTTCAGAAATTATTTACTTTCACTTTCCCTCACACTGGAGCTCTGACAACCCGTGGAATTGATCATCTTTCCTAACCACCTGGAGCTATAATCAATTGAACTGGGGGCATGAGGCCATGCCCACATTTCCTGAAGACACATCAGCTCCCTTCTTCCATGATATATGTCAAAAGACCTTAGCACCCCACTAGGATTTGCCAGTGTGCTGTGGGGAAGTACCAAGGTTAATATTTTTAATACCTTGGCTTATTAACCACACAAGCCATATATGACTACATCCTCCTTCTAAAAGATCCAAATAAAACAAACAATCAAAAATCCCCTTTCCTCCCCACACTAACCACTGCCCCAAAAATCTCCCCATGAAACAGGTCAGTGGGATTTATTCAATTCATGTTCAGTGCATTCACATGTACAGACCTATGTAGTACATACATGCAAGGTGTGACAGCTTGATTTTAAAGCTGCCTAGCAGATTGGCTGAGTGTACTTCTGAATATATTTGGATGGGTCATACAGGCATGTCCTATGACCCTGATCTAACTGGTCCCTTGCCCCTTCTTTTGCCCAGCCACCATGCTCTGCTTCCCAGCCACCATGAACTAAGCAGCTTTACTTTACCACACTTTTCTACCATGATGTTTCTGTGTGAAGTGAGCCTACCATGCATTAAATTCCCTGAAAGCATGAGCCAAATTAAACCTCTTCTTCTTTAAGACTGAGAATTGGGTATTGTGTCTCAGCAACAGGAAAGCTAATCAGGCCACAGAGGATGTTATGTTTATATAAATGTGTGTATGCATTTGTGCGGTGAAAAGAAAGAGACTGTACGTTTTAACCTATTCTCCCTGATCTACTGAAGAATTCTTACAGAGAAGCCCAGAGTTGGGGACCATGAGAATTAGACACTCAAGAGATTGCACAGCACGTGTCACTGAAAACTAGGTCCTCTGTGATAGACGTGGATGAATTGGGTCAAGTGGTTAGTGCCTGGGAATGATGCAACAGTAAAGGCCTGTGCCAGGTCACACGCCTAGAGAACCCCAGTGCAGAGTCCTAGCGTGGCTTTCTAAATTATCTAAGCATTCACTACAGGAATGTGGGGTTACTTTTGTTACAGTGAAAGTTCAGAACTCATTCTTTTACTGCAGATGACTTCTCAGTGGAATCTTTTGAAGTACCCTTAGGTATATTGAGCCTCTAATATTAGCTGCAGAATTCTGAAAGTTATGCTTTACACTGGGAACTGGTTTTAAAGTTTTTTTTTTTTTTTTTTTTTTTTTTGAGATTCAGGTGGGGATAGGGCTGGAAAGCAAAGATCAAAGAGTAGTAGCCTATTGTTTGAGACACTTTGTTTGACATCGACCAGGTCCTTTCTATGGTGTGAAATGCAGAGGTGGAACTCTTATATCACTTCATAGTGAGTGACCTCTACCATTGGAAAGACGAGAAAGTCAAAGTAAATATTCTTTTTTTATGTTCAAAGTATTTTTTTAAATTTTTCTTTTCTGCCTGAAGCATGTCTACTAGGCCTATCCATTTTGTCTCCAGAGTCTCTGGTACCCAAGGCACCAGTGTCACCTATAAGTAAGTTATGAAGGGAAAAACACACAAAGCCATTACTAGGAAGCAAAAGGTGTAAAAGCTTGGCAAACCCTAAGAACAATGACACACAAATATGCCAAAGAAAGTAAGGACAGGAATAATTTCTGTTTGAAAGAGAATGAGTGTGGAGGAAGCTAAGAGGTGGGCATTTTTCAAGTAAGGGAGGTTGGGAAAAGTTTTCTTTTAAAGCAAATGTTTTGGTTTATTATTCATATATGACAGTATTTGAAGTATATTCCTTGAAGGAAATAATAAAAAGTAAATCAAGGTTTTTGTTCTTCATGAAATGCCAGCTTTCATGTTGTGAAATAAGATAGCTTACAGAAGATAAGAAGGGGAGAGATGCTAGGTGAGCAGGGCAGTAAATTCAGTCAATAGAATTTAGTCAACAGGTTTTCACTTCCTGGGGATCCAAGCAAGGTGAAGCGGGGGCTACTGAGGTACCCAGAGAATCATTTGGATTAAGTGCTTCATAGAGTGAAAAGAAGAAAGGCAGTGTTATTCATTGCCCACATCGATATCAAATCGACTGCTTCTGAACTTCCATTCTTCCTCTCTCGCCTCCCACACTCCTTTGTCTGCCCGCAACACAGCAGCCAGCGAGAACTGGCACTGGCCTGTGATCATGACCCGCCTCTCTAGACTCCTACTATTGCCTCTTGTCTTTCACAGTTCTACAATATCAGGGCTTCCCCCAGCCTCCCTCTTCTGTGTCCCCTCTGCTGCCCCACCTCCAGCACGGGACTCCTGCCACACCCATCTCCTGACTCTTCCTGGAGAGGCCTTGCGAAGTCCTCCCATTCCTCCTGCCTACCCACTGCAGAGCTCCTCCCTAGCCGTGTGGGTCTCTCGCCACTTCTGGACTTTGCTTACATATTCCTCCCTCAGTGAGGACTCCGTGATCATTCTACTTACTACTGTAATCCTTCCCAGTTTGCCTGATATTCGATGCTTGTCACATTGGACATAGTCTACGATGCAATACTTGTTTATCATTTTTCTTCTCTCTCTGAAATAAAAAATGCAAGGATAGGGATAGAGGAACAACTCTTGTCCACTTTACTGTTACAGAATATAGAATGGTATAACAGTCCGACAGGAAGTATTCAATAAATATTTTGTTGATCCTGTGAATGAGTAGATGACAGGACCCCACTGTCCAAGTGGGATTCTCTGGAGTTCCCCAGAGGGAACCATTGACTCAGTTCTGTATTGAAAGCCAACTACCATTTGACCATTTGATTCAGCTGTATCTATTAGTATATTCTCAAAAGAATTAAAAACGTACCATAGTGATACCTGAATAGCCAAATTTACAGCAGTGCAATTCACAATAGTTGAGGTTTAGAAACAGCCTCCAAGCCCATTAACGGATGAACAGATAAGGAAAATGTGATATATATACACACAATAGGATATTATTTATCCATAAAGAAGAATAAAATTGTGTCATTTGAAAGAAAATGGACAGAGCTTGAGACCCTCATCCTAAGTAAAACAAGCGAAACTCAAAAAGCTAAATATCTCATGTTTTCTCCTCTATGAGAAACCTAAAATATTAATTAATTAACTAATTAAAGGAAAGGTAATAGGAAACTAAAAGGTACACTGTCAGAGATGGGAAAAGTGCTCAGGTAGAAGGGAGGAGAAAACAAAAAGAGGGCAGAAAGGGATCGAAATGATTAAAACTGTTATATGCTTGTACTAATTCTCCAAAATAAACCTCATTAATCTATATTACATTCATTTTTTAAAAATGCGTCAGTGAACGTTCTTCTTACACATTATAATACTGTAGTCTTCATTCAACTTCTGTTGATAAAATGAATACAATTTAAAGTAAGATTGAAAAAAGGAAAGAAAGTCTGCTGCCAGAAGAGGCTACATACCTGGATCTCTAACAAGAGGTGAGAGCCAAGAGAAGACAGGCAGTTCTTTTAGGACGACATCATGCTTAGGGACTGAGAGATTATTTGTCCTGCAGTTAATATTTTAAGTGCCCTTTGGAACAGGAGCTGTTCAACAAATAATACCTTCAAATTCTTGAGAGAAAAGGTTTCATCCTCACGAGCTTTTCATCTTCTTGACTATTGATATTATAACTTCCTGCATAAACCTAAAGGGACTAGGCATGATGTTGATCCTTGAAATACATTCTGTGATTTTCTTTTCCTCATGAATTTGATCTATTAATTAAATCTCCTCCATAAATCTGATTATGTGATTGTGAGCTTGCAAGCTGGCTGACGGAGATGGAGGGAACAGTGTACCGACTACTGAGGTCTCGAGATGCTTCTAGGTGGGGTCATAGCAGGCAGTGCCTGGATTTGACGCCAGCGGCCATTAGATGTTGGTAAGCCCCAGAGTTGTCTCTGGGGAGCAGGTGTGAGGTGCGGTGGGGGGGGGGCAGTGAGCAGCAGGGGGTAGGAGTGTAAGAAAAACAATCCAAAGAATTAACAGATTTCTCTCCTGTGGTTTCTTCTAGATGCAATTATCTGAAACTCCAAGCACAAAACTAAGCCTTTCTTTCACAAACCCAAACTACTTCTTGTCACCTGCTAATTTCACTCAACACCGAGAGATTTTTAAAAACAAAGAAAGAAACTTCCTAGGCATCATTTCACTACAGCCTTGATACACAGGCATGGCCCCCGCCTACCAGCTTTCTTGGACACTGATATGTCTCCCCAAGAGAAAATTTCTGGCCTTTGTGGCTGGATTCTGCAATTACCATAATCTCCATTCTCCAGAGGCTATGGCTGGTGAAGTGGATTAGTGCCCAAGCCTTTGAGGTCTCTAGAGAAGGGAGTCGAAATCCCGAGCTTAGGTCATAAGTAAAGATGAAGGGGGTCGGTCTAGCAGCTTATCCTCTTTGGGGAGCAGTGAAAGGCACAGCTAGTTATGATTATTAATCTTGTTCAGAAGAAGCACAGCTAGAAGTGCGGTGAGTTGATCCTCATTCAGTGGAGCTGGCACAGCCCACGGGCTCCTGACTCTGAATTCACTCTGGGCTTTTTCAAACACAGTGTGAATTTTTTTTTTTCCAAAAGAAATCACGGTGTGGTGGTTTGTTCATTTGGAGAGAAAAGCATGTTATTTTGCAGAAGTGCCCATTTGGGCTTAAATAATTTAACAGAGGTGAAATAGTCTGTGATTATCAGCACATTATGGAAAGACAGACAGATCAGTTATCCTGCCTTCTCTCTTGACAGGTGTATTTCTACTGGATTTGCCGGGATGCACAGGCATTTGAGTGGTTTGCCAGTCTCTTACTCTCACTGGAAACACGGATGAGTGAGCAGGGGAACACTCACTTTCTGAGTTATCATATATTTCTTACTGGTTGGGATGAAAATCAGGTATTGATAAGACTCAAGAATGATCGTTATTGCCTGATTTGCTTAGTATGGAGCAAAGAGAAGAGGAGTGATTTCAGTAATGAGCTGTGCAGTTATCTAGTGGCATAGAATTATTTTTCTGTTCTTAAAAAAGAAAGGAGGGTGAAATAAAGCCAGACTGGAAGGAACTATTTAAGTTATGACAATAAAAGAACTCATGATTATATGAGGAAAATAAAAAAGATTACCAAGCTGGGCTGTAGAAAACAATCTAGAGACCGGAAATCCTAAATAAATTTGCATTTGTCACTTAAGTGTGACCTAAGTAAATATTATTGACTAATTGTATTATCTGTTGAGTTCCCAGTTGATTCTAATTCTATGCTTTCAACTGTTTAGTTAAACAGAAAAGCTCCCAAGTGTTTATATTCAGCTTTATGTATTGAAAAACACATGTATCTCCAGAAAATAATGAAGGATGTATGATTTTTCTAGACATTTATTTTTCTTAAAATGTTCTTTAAAATTATGTGCATGCATCTTTTTTTTAACCTAAGATAGATACGATCTTCTGTTTGGGTAGCTGTTCTGTGGTACATTGTGTTAATAAATTATTAGGATTGAGATTATCAAAAATAATGTACATCAAAACATTGACTATGGTAATATTTCAATTTTGGTAAGATTTAGTGATGATTATTCTGTCTGAACCTAGTTTAACTCCTCAAATATGGGAGTTAATAATGAAGTAATTACTAGGTTTTAATCAATGCTTCTGTACTAACTATTATTAATAAAATACATTTAAGGAAAATGTATTTAGAGCAAGGAGATTTGCATGAATCACTAAATTTACAAATTAATGCACTGTATATTTTGCACATAACATACACACACACACACACACACACACACACACACCAAGCCCTTATAGAACTTTGCTCTAACTTGATTCTGCTGCACAAATGAATAAGAATTTGATTGAAATTCAGTAGGATTATGAATTTTTATGGTTTTGCTGACAGTCCTTAAATATTTACCCTTCTGGGATAGTTTGAAATTTAGGTTTCTTGGAAGCTAGGCTTGAAATATCTTAGAAGAATTATATAGTGTTAATTATGTTTTCCAAACAAACATTTTTCTTATTGAAGTAGGATTTTTGACTGATAATCCATTCAGTAAAGTATAGACACAGTTTTTGTCTTTTACTCTCTAACGTTGTGGTTTCTCTTCTATTTCTGAACCAATTGATCCCAAATGTCCACTTAGGCATCCTCTGTCGTTTGGGAGCTATGAGACTTGAGTTCTTCTGAGAACTAAAGTCGATTTTGTGACAACTCCACCCTCTCCTATCTTTCCACTTCCAAGATAGAGTATAAAACATATTTTTCTAAATAAAAATAAATTAAAACAGATATCGTCTTAAGTTTTTCTCATGACATAGTGGAAATTCTTTAGACTCCCAAGTTTCAGGAAGGAAATCACTAATTTTAACAGTTAAGGAAAAAATAATTGGTAAATCAAACATCAAGAGGCTGTTTTAGAAATAGCCAATTGTTAAACTGAATTCAACAACCTCAAAATGGCAAAATGACAAGAACAGAAGGAACAGATGGAAGAGGTACTATGAAGGGCAAATCAAAAGAGTTTGGAGATTAATTGAACATTGGGCTGAGAAATATGGAATAAATATAATTCCAAATGTTTGAGCATCCATAGTTGGCAATATCACAACATAAGAAAAGAAGGCCTTTTTCTCATCAAATAATGACCAAACTTTTCAGAAAGTACGTTAAGGCCCTTTCCAACCTTAATAAACTCCATCATTTTCCTCTTTTCCCAGAGCTGCCAAAGAATGTAAGATATGTGCTTGAGTCTCCTACTATGCACATTTACATCTCCATATCTTTGCTCACATTCATCCTTCCCTCCCAGACATGTCATTCAATGCCTTCTGCCATTTTCCTACCATCCCTTTGACTGGAATCTAATTTCCACACTCTTTTCCAGTAGTAGCGCTGTTACCTGGGGTCATACTTGCCTGATGGCTTCTTGCAGCCTAGATTTTGTAGATTCCTGTCTTCGACTATCTACTGACCTCCTAGAACAACTTCTATTATTTTCAGCTGAACCTCCCCTTCAATGGTTATTTCTTCAGACTAGAAAGAAGGCCTTCTAAACAGACCAGGCTCACAGTAGGAACCTGAGGCATGATTTGGGTGAGCAGAGCCAAAAACAAACCATCAGAATTAGGAAAAGTCAGAGGATAAAAGCCAATGGAGTATCAAAGGGAAGACACAAGAGTTCAAAAGCTGGTGATGTATGTTGGAACAAAGCACACAGATCCTAAGAAAAGAGAACAAAATAGCTACTAGAACTCAGCACGAGCTGAAATAAATGCCAATCTCTTACTCTCACTGGAAACTTAAAACATGATCACAAGAAATTGATACACCACAAAAATTTATTCATTGGTCACTAGCTACATGGGGCTGGGTGGATTCACACTGAGCAGAGAGCTCCAACCATGCCTTCTTCTATGATCTGGCTGACATGTAACATGTAACATCTTCCTTGCAATCTAGGAGCAATCAGTTCCCAAATCTGTGGAGTCCACCCACTGGGGACTGAAACTATTTAGGAAAACACTGCACTGTACTAAACATGTGCAAGCTTTTTTCTCTTGCCATTATTCCCTAAATAATAGAATATAGCAGCTATTTCCATTATATTAGGTATGATAAGTCATTTAGATATGATTTAAAGTATATGGAAGAATACACATATGTTATATGCAAATAGTGTTCCAGTCTTGCCTAAAAGACTTGGGGATCCACAGAGTTTGGTACCTGCAGGAAAAGGAGATGGTTCTCAAACCACTTTCCCTGGGAAATAAAGGAATGACTGCATCAGATTGTTTCAACCCAGTAGGCAGATGAATGTAAAACCCAGATTCTTCCTAGATATTTCATAGTACTTTAATTTGGCAATTCCTTTCTCAGATCCCCAGGGTTTAATACCAAGTGAATGTGGACAGCAGGTAGAGAATTAATTTTTTAGATGTTTGGCAGAAAAAAGGGACACATTTAATGTTGCTTTTCCTTAACCACTTTTACTGTATTACTCTCATCTTTTCAAAGAAAAAACATTCTTTCTAGATCAATGTTATTGCACACCTACTATACAGAAGAAGGCTTTTTTCCCAATAAGACCTAGTACAAACAGAAACGACGCATGATACTTACCCAAAAGTGTATTGGTGATAAGCATTTCCAGCCCTATAAAAAATTGGTATTAAATCATAAATAAGTACAATGACTTCATGCTTTGGTTATAGGAGGCTCTTGTTTTTGTTTTCTAAATGTAATCGAATGCCTCAATTGTTATTTTAGGCTATTCACATAGCTTTACATTGGGATGAGAACACAGATGTGATTACTGGCTTAAAGCAGAAAACCTTCTATGGGAGACCCAACTGGAACAACGAGTTCAAGGAGATAGCCTACAGCCACCCTGGGTAAGCAAGGCCAGCTTTCCTGCCACTGCCTGCTGCGAAATTCCCAGAGAAGCTATTCTGCAGTCAGTGCTGTGCATCTGATTTTGAGATAAAATGTCTACCTTAGAAAAGATGGTCATTGACTATTTCAGGAACAGCAAACCTGCTCTAACTGGCTGTCAGCCTCTTAAAATTATCAATTATGTTGAGATTTTTCACACTTAACCTCAATTTAAAGATGGTATTTCTTAAACAACATATGCCTTTGAGAAATCTTTGGTAAGTACAGTTATCTCTAATTACCCAACTGGAGAATTCACTATGTCCAGCTATATAGAGTATGTAATTTGTCTAGCAAAAACAGAGAGAAAATGTTTCTAGGACCACCTGGGATTTAGGGTGGTGGTCCAGGATTGGGATCTGGAGCCCAAGCATCCAGGTGTGGTTTCTAGCTCTGCCACTCCTACTGGTACACTTCGGCTAATTACCTATCCTGGTTCTGATTCAGTCTCCTCCTGTGAAAACTGCAAAAAACTGTGCTTGCCCCTAGCATTGTGATAAGAATAAATGCACAAATGTTAGTCAAGTTCATAAAACAGTGCTTTCTACATGATTCTTAATAAACACTAGCTGCTGTTAGTACTTATTGTTATTTCAAGTACTACTAATATTATTTTCCTTATGTAATTCAATATAGTGAAGAAAAAAACATTTGCCCTGGGACCGCAAAACTTGAGTAAACCCTGTATATTCTGATTCTGGAAGTTTCTAGCTATTATCCTTGTTTTAGGACTATACTATCATATTCCTTTTTTATTGCTATTGTATTTGCAAGACTTTTTTGAACAGTTGCCTGAAGGAAGTTAGGAGACGTGGGAATTAACAAAAGAGTAACCAGGTAACCACCCAATGTTCATAAACATCTAATTTCAGTTTCCTCCTTCCACGTGAAGTTACTCCCACTTCAACTGCACCATGTCCTGTAAGATCTTTGCCAATTCTCTATGAAACTGTCCCCTGGCACCTTTCTAAACACTGAACCCAAGAGCATACAGCTCGGAGAAGAAACAGGTGAAGGAATGTTTGTGGAAACTCCTTTTTGACCTTGAATTAGCCTGAGAGAAACAAATTTCCAATAAAAAAAGTCCAAAATCAAAAGTTAACTTGTAATTGCAGGATTAGACAAAAGAAGGCTGGACAAATGACAGAATCTTCCAATATCTTGTCGGTCTTATGAGCTCAGCCTCAAATGGTCTGTGAGAGCTGTCACTCCATGGAAAGAGGCCTTGAGACTCTATTGTGCCTCTCACCTTGACTCTTGCAGACAGCAGACTGAGATCCAGTCCTGGAGCTCTACCTTCTCTCATAGCTTGGGTCTTCCAATGCATCCTGTCCTGAAGCCTCAGAATTCAGTTCCTCTGGGCTCCAAGGTATCCAGTCCTATATCCTGAATTTCTAGCTCCTCTGCTCACTGACAGTCACCATCACTTAACTAATCCCTATCCCAGTCTTGTGTAGAGCCAACATGAAATAATTTCATCTGCAGTTCCCTTAAAAAGCTTCTTGGTAGAAGTTAACATGTTAGAAGCTCATATGTGACCACTAGATTTTTTTTGTTCCTATTTTTGTCCCTTTGGGGAAAATATATTTTTGGATAAATGTTTTACGCTCAAATTTTAATTATCACAAAATGAATTTTCTCACTTTTTTGGCTGATATATATATTTGTTTGTTTTAAGTGCTTTCAGGTAGTCCCGTTTTTTGTTATGACTGTCCTTCACTGACATCTCACACTGTATTTGTTTATTTGTGTTACACCTGAAGTTTGAAGCCCAGTGGGGAAAGCTTTTCAAGCCAAACCACTTAATTATCTCTCTTCTCTCCCAAAGTGTGAGCCAGAAACACAGAGCGTCAAGAGACTGCTGATGAAACTGGGCTTGCACAAACTCAGCCTAGAAAATTATGCTCTACAGTGCTGAGAAGTGAGCCTGTCCAATCTTTGCAGGGAGTGAGAAGTAAAAAACAGTTTTATACTGGGAACATAATATCACTGTCAATTCTCTGTTGCCCTTGTCAGGAGTGTGTTTGTTCCTTTGCAGAAGCCATAATCAATGTACACAAATGCACTTAAGGTCCAGTTGCATTTTTCTACACAGTGGCTCTACAAACTCTCTCTGTGATGGGTGACTTCATGTCTTCTAGGGAAGATGAGGCTTCTAAGGTTTGGATGTCACAGAGGCAAGAACTGTGGCTTACTCCCTAGCCCAAAATATTTTAAATATCATACTCATAATAGCTTTAGTCTCTAAAACACAGCAGCTTGTTATACATTTCAAGTCTTAATGTAACGACTGTGAGACACATACAGGCAAAGTCAATTATTGTTTCATCCCTGGGATGTCAGAATTCTGAGAAAAGACAAGTCACCAAAAAAGTTTAGCACCACTCCTACAGAAGGCTTTTAAAATGACCTCCTTAAAATAATTTTTGTTTTCTGCTGTGTAAAAGAAGATTTATGTTTAATGAAGCTTTTAATGAAGAAATCTCGGAAAGAGAATGCCAATAAAATCTAATTTTTAAACAAGAAAATCTAATATGGAAAAGTATTTCAATATCCTGGCCTTTGTCCAGATAGAAATGAAACACACAATTCAATTACTGTTCTGCACAAAAGACAAAGTAACATTAATTTTCTTCAAGATGGTTATTAAAGAGATAAACAGTATGTGTTCCCCCTACTATGTCAAGGATATGTTTGTTCCCAAGCTTACTTGGTTATTCTTACAAGACAGACTTATCCTGCCATTAGCTTGTATCTTTTGGCAAAGATGGGTCAGAAGGAATTGGGGGGTTTGTCAGAAAAGGTTCTTTGTTCTTGATGGCCTTTGAAGTAGGCTCTCAACCATTTCTATTCATCAGTGCGAAGCCAAGGATTCTTAGGACTTACTCTTATAAAAACATTTACCTGTTTGCTCAAAGCTAGAGTTTGTTCTCAGCCTAAGAAGGAGTTAAATCAAAAGAATAAGGGGAAGAGAGGCAAAAATGTTTTTTTATAGAACATGAAAAACAGCACCAAAAATAAAGCTTGAAGGGAAGCAGATCAAAGGGAATTGGGCAAGCTCTAAAGGAACCAGAAAATTGCAAAAATAACAGTAATAGAGAAACAAATTGATGGCATCAAAATGAATACAAATAAGGAAGAGGGAAGAAAAATTAAAAATAGATCAAAGACTGGAAGCAGAAATAGGAAAAGTGTACTCTATTGTTTTTGTAATTAATCTTGGTAATTATATCAGCTGCACTTATGAAAATATGAATATAGTTTTAAAAGACAGCCAACAAATACTAAGTAGATGTATAAAAAATAAGTGTTATTGATATGTCCAAACCCACATGCATATGACAATTATTGCATGTTACTTCAGTTAGAAGTATCAAAAAAATACTCTAAACACAAAAATGATTGAAATAATTTCCCAATTAAAATGTGGTAGCCTAATTAAAAGCATGCATTGACACCTCTGTCTTACTGATCTATAGAAATGTGTCTTTTACAGAACTGGAAACTATGTTTCAGTTTTTTCAAATATTCTCAATATGTTCCCAAGCTTTAGACAAGTGTTCAGAAATCAGAGGATCATTTCCAAGAAGGTAGACAGAATGAAAATAAATATAGCTTTTCACATCTAGCTATTTTTTTGACAAACACATTATACATGTACTCAACCTTCTGAATTTGTGGATCAGCTGTTTTTAATTAATTGACTAAGAGGTTTTTCCATAGGGCTTCAGTCTTTGATCTTACACTTCAGATAATATTTATAGTTTGCAACTTTTGACTTATCTGCTAATAATTTCACTGTGCCTTGTAGGTGTAAACTTTATGTAATTAATTACCATAAAAACTTTAAAGAGGTGGCCATTTTTTGTAACTTCAATAGAAATGTTTCTTTTATCTTGAAAGAGAAAAATAAGGACTAGAAGAACACTTCACTGTGTTTTGGGATAATTCAACCCAAACCAGTGATGAAGAAAAGTGTCATCTTACCATGCAATCAGGAGCTTCTAATCCATATTGCACAATATATTTTAGACAACCCATTGTTTTCAGAAATGTAAAAATACCTTTATACTAAAATGAGTAAATGTGTCCATCTGGAACTACATTTGCTTATGTGCACATCCTTCAATTCTCATTTCTATGTGCATATGTGCAAAATGTTTTTAAATGATATTTTTAAGAAATTAGCATTCTGATTATAGTACACAGGGTCCCTTATCTAACAGGATATACTAAACATCCATTATATGACTAAAATGTTCAGAGCTCTCAGACTTAAGTGGAAATCCAACACATGATAAGCTATAGCTTTTGAGAAAAGTAGTCACCATAACTGATGACAGGGATGCTGTAAGCATATTTAAATAGCACCTTTCCACTAGGGGGCATCCAACTCTCTGCTTACAACAAAGTAAAGGCAACAAAAATTACTGCAATGATTTCATTTGAGGTAGGAGGCATTAAAGAGGTAAGTCAAGGTAGGATTTTCATTATTCTGCAAAGTTTCTTTGATGACATTATCCATCAAATTATTAGTAAAGACAAAATACTGAGGTATTCATGTATATATTTTAGCGTTTTACTGAAGTAAAACAGGTCAGGGTTGGAGAAAAAAATGGCTTACCATTTTCTGGGGTCCAGTGCTAAAAGTCACCTGCTTTTTCTTTCTTCCTGTTTTACTATAATCTCCTGAAATGAGGGACAGCACTCTCATCTCTGTACCCCAGAAACTGGCATAGTGACCACCATGAGCCAGTGGAAAGATGATGAGATGGAAGAGGAAGCTATGACAGGAGTCCTAACAATACAGCCCTGTCTGCCAAAGAAGATGGAGTTGGTGGGAAATGGTGAGAGGAGTCACATAGTGAGCATTGCTAGACACATCTGAAGTTCCTAAAGGACAGCTGAGTAATTAGGACACAGAAAGAAGTAATGCAGCAGGCTTCTATAAAATGAACTGGGACACAGGTTTCTTAAAAAAGGCTGGTCAACACAATTATCATCTGTGGTTATGAAAAAGAAGGTGTTGTATAAAATGTAATTATGTGATAAATCATTTGGAGGCTTTTTAATGAAAAACATTCAGTAGGAAAGATTAAGCAGAAGTTGTGTCCATTGTCTGAAACAGAGTTTGTAGCTCTTGGTGCCTTCTTTCTAAGCATCCATAAATCCATAGGAAGCTTCTGTTTATTGATTTTATTTGCAGAATGCACTCGGGGTATAAAGTAATTTGATTTTTTTTAAAAAAATGGGGTTTAGGGTCTGCCCCTACAGAGTTATAACTTACCAAGCATAAAAGCCAACACATAAAAACAAACATACAATTTAAAGACAGAAGCGCTCACAGCAGCAGAACCTGGGAATCCAGAGAGGTGGTAGGATTACTCCTGGGCACACCCACACTCCCATATATCTGCTAGGCTGAAATCTCCTGGTGGGTGATATTTTGGATGCTTTTCATGCATGGCATAGTTGAACTGTTTTGAAAAATGCACCAATCCCACAGAGAAGAACACAGTAGTTATTTAGCAAATATAGAGGCGGGGTAGAGAGAGGATTTTCTTTATTGTTTATCAGAGCTAAAAATAACACTGTGAATGTTAACCATCTTTGCAATTCGTGTGAAACTTGTCCTTTTCTCATCAAAGTCAGCAACCCAGACTGATTAATGCCATTAATATTGTCCCTGATCCAGCTCCTCACACATGTGAAAACTTCTGTGGTTTGCAGGCTGTAAACTGCAGAAAAATAGTGTCTCTTGTTTTTATACTTTTTTGCAGAGATTTTTTCTGATTCTAAGTGATTGAGAGCAATTAAATTTTATAGAAGAAGTTTTTTCTTCATCAACCCCATTAGGGTTCCATTGCACCTATCCATTGCCTCATAAAAGAAAAAAAAGCTGCCACATCTTTGTCTTTTCTGCTTTGTGTGATTCTCTGCTTTGTTGTTCACAAGATGCATCCGTGACCAAAAATCTCCATAGCTGGAATGATAAATGCCAAGGAGGACAAACAAGGCAAGCAACAGAATGCCTTCTGTGAAGCTGAGCTGTGCAGAAAGCCAGTAAAGGGCAGACCTTTCAGCTGCAGCTGAAAGCAGACAATAAATGGCCTTTGTGAGACTTTTTGGTGGCTGCATAATTGTGGCAGCTATGGACCCTGAATATAAAAAAAAAGTATGTACTTAGCTGTACAATGTGATAGCCACACTTCAAAAAGGCAGAGGAGCTGTGAACCACTGGTGATACCAGTGGTCCACCTGGCATCCAGCAATCAGAACAAACCTTTGAAATGAAGTCTTGTAGGCAGACCATCAAAGAGTGCCATCAGCTGCTGCAAACAGTGACTGTGGCAGTAAAGAAAAGGGCTGTCTTAGCAGGTTGGAAAGAAGCCAGTGGGCATTCTCTTTGGTGACATCTACGCTAACAGAAAAATATCACCACCCTTAACAGCATCTTTGAAAGGGATGCAAGTATACCTCTGGGAGTCAGGCACCAAGCTAATGTTTGACTCCTTATTAGAAAGGATCTTACTTGACCCATCTAGCACTCAAAATGTTTCATTTTGCTGATCCAAATAAGTCTGTGAGTTAATGGTTCTCTTCCATTCAGCACAACTGCAAGTAGGATAAGACCATATATAACTAATAAATACCAAGAACTCATTATGTGCCAAGCACAGCACCAAGGCAGGATCTACGTTGTCTTTCCTGTCCAATCTCCACACAGATTCTAAGAAAGCAAAAGAGCTTCTAGGAGCTAGGAGCTACACTGCCCCCTTATGCCCTAAGTCTCTGTGCGCTTTAAGAAGATAATTAATGTGCCTAAAGTTATCCAGCCAACAAGTAGTAGAACCAGCAACACCCTAAGTCCAACCACTGCCTTTTATTCCTACAAATACCTTTAAATTGTTTTAAGTCATATTTTCCATAGGAAATACCTTCTGGAAAAAAGTTCTTTCTTGAATTTAGCCAAGGAAATGATATCTTCAAAAGTAGCACTTATGTATCTTAAACATATTGTTAAGGGTGCTTATCTTAGTCACTTTCCTTGTTACTGGAACAAAATACCAGGTACCTGAAGTTTAAAGAAGGAAAAGTTTATTTTGACTCACAGTTTGTAGAGGTTTCAGTCCATAGTTGGCTCTCGCACCAGTGCAGGACAACATGACAAAGGGGCATGGAAGAAGAGAACCACTCACTGCAGAGCTGTGAAACAGAGAAAGGAGGACATGGAAAGGAAGATTAACCCTTCCAGGTCACGCTTCCAATGACACACCTCTTCCATACAGACCCTACCTCCTAAAAACAAGTCAGCTATAAACCCTCATTTTCCAGTCACCTTCCAAAAACTCCACATACGAGCACATGAGGCTCTTGGGGAATATCTAGCTATAAACCATAACACTGCAGTTGGTTCCACTTTTTAATAAATTCTTTTGAATGTGATTAGACCATCCATTTTTAGCAGAGCTATTATAATTTTGAAATGCATACTTAAAATGTGATTATATAAGCTAGGAGAACTATGTTACTATGTAAGCTAAGATGAAGTAGGCCATGTAAGCATTTCTCAATAAAAAACAGGTATGCCTAAATTGAGTGTTATAATGGTCTGGTCTGATCTGAAAAATTTCTCTGAGGAGGTGTTTCCTAAAGTATGTTTCACAGTATCATTTGTTTCACTATCACCTGGGCTTCTTGATAAACATGAATTTTTTTAATTTGATCCATGGAGCTTATGTTTTAATATTGCGTCTAGATGATTTTATACATTGAAAAATTTGGAAACTTTTCATCTAGGTTGTCCAAATCAGTTTTTCCCAGGTATTGGAAAAAGGCTACAAATAATAATGTTCAAGACAAGGGGAAAAAGACATGTTCTTTGCCAGTCTCAGTAGGGACCCACACATCCCAACCTCAAGAGACTACCTGAGCCCTGCCCTAGTGTGACATTTACATATAAACAGAGTCATGAGGGATTCAAGCATCACTGAGAGTCACTCTGTGCAAAAATAACTCTTCAATACTATTTTCTGGATTGTGATTAGAGACGATAGTGTTTGGGTGACTACATTTTCAGCAGTCTTTTTTCCTTTTCATCCCTTCTTCTTGGCCTTCTTTGAAAATTAAAGTAATTCTAATATGAGAAATAAGTCAAGTTGCTATTACTTTAGTATAAATTTTATTATCTAGTTTTAAAAAGCCAAGGTTGAACAGGATGTATTAACTAACCTTTTAAAACCTTTGTGAATGCATTAGCTCACTTTCTCTTCAAAAAAAACATATAATTTGTTTTATATATGTGAAAACTGCAATCTTGTGTCTCGCCCAAGACCATATAGATGAGAATCAGCCCAGACATGTATTCATTACTTCAACAAAGGTGTGATAATTGTCCGCCAAATGCCAGGCACTGTACCAGGTACTAGGATTGCAACGACGCGTAAAATAGACCAGATTCCTGCTCTGAGAGCTTACGTCTCCTCAAAGATCCAAGATGATGCTGGTCAAAGTCAACTCACCAAAATTTCAGATATGGAACCTCTTCCTCAAATCCCCCTGCGTGGTCATCACAGCCCTTTCCAGCCTCAGTCTTCTTGGCTTGCCAGATCTGTGTGATTCTATAATGCCAGGGCTCTGAAACCTGGGAATATGTATGTTGCAGAAAATAGAAAAGGGATTCTATGAAAAAATACAACCACAACCACTTCCCTCATGTTGTAATTCTGTCTTGGCCTCTGATTGGCCTTGCTCAGTAACACTTTTTTCCTTCTCTGATCCCTTCAGCAGCAGCATTGGTGTGTTCTTCTGTGGACCCAAAGGCCTGTCAAATACACTCCGAAAGATGTGCCACTTATATTCATCAGCTGATCCCCGGGGTGTTCATTTTTATTACAATAATGAAAGCTTCTAGATGTTGGAGGTAAATGCATGCATTATGTAGGTAGGTGCAGTCATACAGGTCAAGGGTCACAAGAATTGCCCCCAAATAGTAATCATTTAAGGTTTTATGGATTGCATCATCTCAGTCTCAATTTCTCAACTCCACTAATCTAAGGTGCCCAAGCAGCCACACAAACAAGAACACCAGTGAGCAGGTTTGGCTGTATTTCAAAGAAACTTTATTTGTGGACACTGAATAGGAATTTCACATAATGTTTATGTCATGAAATTTTTATTTCAATCATTTAAAATGTAAAGGTCACAGTTAGCTGATGTGCCATCCAAAGGGTTTGATTACATCTGGCTTGGAAGACATAGCTTGCTGACTTCTGAAATAGGACACCTTTCCCAAACTTATTTTCATGCTTAACATTACTTCCAGCATGGAGATGCACACTGCTGCTTGGCTTGAAGTCTCCTTTAGAAAACGTTTCAAAGTTGCTTCACCCTAAAAGCAGACACCTGCCTTGTATCCAAACCTGCTCTTTTCTGCTTTAAATTTAAGCCTCTTTGTGTTCTTTTTTATTCCTCTGTAGACTAGAAAAGTCACCAGTGGGGGTTACCTTATATAAAAGTCCTTCATGTGCTTGAAAATGATAATGACACCATCCCTTACTGTTCCCTGTCTGGGCCACACAATACTAAATTCTCAACATTGCAGCCTAGGATATATACCCTTGCCCTTTAATCATTCTCACTGCTCTTGTTCAAATCACTTCCATTTTTTCACTTCCTCCTTAAATGTGTTGAATTAAATAAGGCATAACATTCTAATAGAAGCATCACTAGTATTGGTAGAAGAATAACTTTTTTCTATCTTGTATTCCATATACACAAAAATTAAATTCCATTTGCCCTCTTCCCTTTTTCTTCCTTCTTTCCTTCTTTTCTTTTTAATACCTTCTTTATTTATCACTGCCTTTTAACAAATATTTTTATTGCTATCACATTTTGGTCAATGGTCACTTGACACTGAAACCACAACTCAAATTCTGACTTTAAAAATAACAAGGACTTAAAAAAAAATCTCATTGAGTTTATTGTTCCGTACCCCATGGTGATTTTATACTCTGTTCTCTACGTATTCCTCACCTCTTATAGTTTTGTTCTAGTATAGATTTACTTTTTAGAATTTTTCCATCTAATAGTCCAAGATTGTTTTCAAGTTATCTCTGGATATCCCTAGTAATATGTAGCTTAGTAGTATCTACAGATTTAATTAGTAACATCTCATATCTTTTGTTTAGGTTTTCAATCAAGCTATTGACTTAGAAGAATTCTACCAGGAATTCCTCTGACTGTCTGCAAATATGAGTGTCCAGCTAGAAACTATTTAATGATAATTAGCCAATGAGTACAGTACGCTGCAGCACATTTTCTTAGCTCATAAATAACATGCCACATATAATAAAGCAAAAACATTTACTGAAATTAAAATAGATTATGTTCTTCAAGTGCTTATTATCTTTGCTGACTGTCATTCTGTCATAAAAGAGAATTAAATTATTCTAATACAATTTGTTTTCACAAAATCAGGCAGCCACTTAAACTCTCCCAAATGTTTCTAAATTATAGACATCATTCATTTTACATTATTCTCAGACATTGATATTAATTATACAATTAATTTGTAAGGTATATCTCAAATACATCCTGTAGGGAAAAGTTGTACATATTCAATAATGCCTCAAAACATCACTTCACTACTCTGCCCTGGAATTTCTCAGTATCTGTAAGTATTGTTTGATGCAAAGCATTCAAAGCTACTAATTTTATTTTATTTTATTTTATTTTATTTTATTTTATTTTTTATTTTTTGGTGGTGCTGGGGATTGAATCCCAGGGCTTTGTAGATGCAAGGCAAGAACTCTTATCACTGAGTTACATTCCCAGCGAATCTACTAATTTTAGTATACCCAGTCATTCTGTGTAATTATTATCCTATTCAAGTTTGGGTTAGCCTTTAAAATTTCTGCAGTCAAATCTAACTTTTTGTTTAACAGGAAAATTAAATATATTAAAACATTTTTCTTAGTCATATTCACTTGTCTTTTTTCTTTTCCTGCCTACTTGATGATAAAATGTACTTTTTGAAATCCAGTTTTTATCTAATAAGTTAAAACTTTTTTCTAGTGAAATAAAATTTTAAAAATAGATTTTACTTTTTTTAATCTCTGGGGATGCAGTTTAAATTTTTCCTACAAGCTATGTAGAATCTGAACAACCCCAATAAAAAAGTCAAAAGTCAGTAGATTTCTTTAATTCAGCAGTAACCAAGTAAAAAAATATATACTAAGAAAGTTTATTTAAAATACAAACAGAAATGTAACAAACCTATAAATTCCTTTAACAAAAAATGTTCAAAATTATTTAATAGATGAATCAACATTTGCAGGGAGACATTTTTAACTGAATACAAGTGACATGTTCCTAAATGTGAATACTAAACATAATAAAAATATCAACTTGTTAATTACTAGCCTAAATGAAATTCCAACCAAATTTAAATTTGCTTAAGTTTTTTGATAGGATAATTTCTCTAAAATTCATGTACAAGAACACATTGGAAAGAAAAGCAAACTGAATATGGAAAAAGAAGGAATGGAAGCCAAAGGGAAAGACGAAGAATGGAAAAGAAAGAAAGAAGAGAAAAAGGAAGGAACAGAAAGGTTGGGAAGGAAAGTGAAGGGGAAAGAATAAAGGAGGACAGAGATTCAATATCCAGAAGAATTATCTTGAAATAGAGGATTTTAGAACAACCAGAAAAGAAAATTTGAATTACCTAGATATGAACAACAGGAAATGTGACAACAACCTTCTCAAAAGCACACTAAACTGATAACAAAATAATATCTTCAAAGTGCTGAAGGAACATCACTATTAATGAAACTTTGTGCCCACTGAAATTAGTATTCAAAATTAAAAGAAAAATATCTACATTTCTAAACAGAAAACCAATTTTATTAATTTTAATTTAACCAACTAATTTTACTTTCTTTACTAAAGTAACTATTAGACTCATTAAAGGAAGGAAGAAATCCAATTCATGGAATGCAATAAGCAATTTTTGGCAAATTTTTGTCAGAATCACTAAGCCATCAACCATGAAAGAAAATGAGGTGTTACTTTGCAGAGAACATTTTTAAAAGCTAAAACTCAAATGCTACACAATAATAATATGAAAAATGGCCCAATGAACTGGAATTCAGGCATTCTAAGGCCATATATTTATTGTTCAAGAGTGTGAAAGAACTGTTAATTAAAAATAGCCTTTGTTGAATTCTGTAAGTAGGAGGGATATCCTTAAAATGGTTCACTGCTCACCACAATTCCTTTTAACATAACTTCTCTATTCTTGAGTTTTTACTGCACATAAGCTGCTAATTTATGGTACAATCAAACAACACTTTAAGTTCTCATGAGTGTTGTATTCTGTACTTTAATTCATGTTAGAGAAAAATCAGTCTGTTGCATTTCTATTCAACTGATATATGTCAACGTCTAATGTTTTGGGACCCTATTATCTTCCTTTTGGAACTCTGTAATTACTGCAGTATTTTCTGTCATTACATATTGTGATAAACTATAAGGCCAACTTCATTCTCTCCCTGTTCCAATTTCATTACAGTTTGCCTAGATGCTTAAATAACTCTTCTTTTATCTCTGAATTTCATATCATTTTTGATGTTGACTATTTCACATAAATTTTTACTAAATTACAGTGTGATTTTTCAACAAAATTTTTTCTTTCACTTCAGGAAAATTTTCTTGTATTAGGTCTGTGAATACATTTCTATTTTCTTTGTCTCCATATGTTAGTATCAATTATTCTTATGCTAGATAATTTTTTTTCCTTTTTTGAACTTTAGTTTCTGTAATTACTTTAATCTTATTTCTCTCTTATTTACATAATAAAAGAGATTTATTACTGGCCCCAAATCTTTATCTGAAATCCTTGGAGCCAGATTATTTTGGAATTAAAAATTATTTCATAGCTTAGAAAAGAAGGGCAAATTCCATATGGTGTATAATATTACCAGTAGAGTGTGAGGAGTGTTCAAAAGTATTAATGTTTTTTCAATGAAGACTATGAATATGAATATTCAAGTAAGTTGAATAAACAAAGATTATAAATACTCTACATCTGTTCAAGACACATTAGGCTCCCAGGTGAACTACCAAAATGAAAAAAAAATCCATTTTTATAGTTATTTAGCTTTGGAATCTCAGGCTAGTGAGAATTTATACTCAATTATGCAGATTCTGTTCCTTACTGTTTATAAATGTTTTAATCGGTTCTGTAAAGATGTTTCTGTGAGCCTTAATTTGTTAGCTTAGACCTGTAATAACGCTTCTTACCTCATTCTCTTTTTTTAACGATTTGCTCATTCTGTCTCCCTCCATCCTTCGATCCTTTCCTCATTCCCTCCCTCCTGTTAACAGTTTTATTGAGACATAATCCACATAAAACCCATAAAATTAACTCATTTATGTTGGTCATTCAATAGTTTTTGCTATATTTAGTTGTACAATCATTATCAAAGTCAATTTTAAAAGATTTTTATCATTCTAAAATGAAAGTCTTTATCCATTAGCAGTCACTCCCTATTCCTGCCACCCAGACTGCTCCCTCTCTATGCAACCAGTAGTTTATTTTTTGCATGCATACATTGGCACATTCTGGACATAGCATATAAATGGAATTGTATAGTGTGTAATCTTTTAAGACTGGCTTCTTTCATTTAACATACTTTCATTATTCATCCATGTTATAACAAATATCAGTATTTTCTTTATTATTCTTTTTGTCAATCAATATTCCAGTATGTATATGCCACATTTTATTTTTCCATTAATAGTTGATGGACATTGAATTGTTTTCTCCTTGGGTTATTATGAACATATGTTAATGCACACATTTTTACAGGAACCAAGGTTTCAGCCTAAATATTTCATGTTCTATCTACCTTATTATAGTTTGAGAGAACAGCAACCAGGACTGAGTTTTGTACAAGAAAAAAAGAAAGTTCAGTTTAGTTGGTGAACAGATTGTTAGATTTCCTAAGCCAATATTAGATTAACTGCACTGTACTGATATTGTCTCCAACTAACTGAGTGAGGAAGGGAGTCCATGGTACATTTCCATGAGAAATGCCCATATTTTGAATCCTTCTCCGAATCAAGTGTCAACCTCAGATTCTTCCAATAGAGAAAGTTGATTCTTTTGATTTCTTCCTGTCTTCATCCATACTTCCCAGCAGAAGAGAGAGAAGATAACAATAGCTTTTCTCTCTACTTCCTAGAAACAAGAGTTTCAGCTGGATTTCTCAGTTTTCCTAACTCACTGGTATAGCTTCAGAGAAACAGACTTCGAAGGGAAGCTAAGTCCACTGCTGCTCTTCACTCTGTTGTAGGAGCCTCAGATCCTTCTCTTGAGGACCACTTTTTAAAATTAGTTAGATCACATTTGTCCTTTTTTTTTGTACTTGGAATCAAACTCAGGACCTTGTGCATTCCAGGCAGGTGCTGCACCACTGAGCTATATCCCCAACCCTCATCTGTGTCTTATCTTGTCTCTTGGTCAGTGTGTATGTGTGTCACTGTGTGTGTGTGTGTCTGTCTGTGTATGTCTGTGCTCATAACAATACCAATAAACGCTCTCAAGTGAAGTGCCCCGTTTTTCTCTCTTTAACGCATGAAAATTTTACTATTTCCACAACTGCCACTATTTTATGGATACACCATAACCTTCACCCAAGATGAGAAATCCATCTGCTTCTTATTTTGAGCAGCAACTCACATGTTTGGCTAATTATCCTTTTTGAAAACTCCTTATTTTGACTAATATGACATAACCAACTCTTGATTTTCATTCAGTCCTCTCTGTCCAATTTCAAAGTGCATATCCTAGGACCTAGTCACAGATCGTCTTCTTTTGACTGCATATCATACAATTCCGTGTCTTCAAACACCATCTATTTGTGGATGGAACCCAAAAATAAAACTCTAGCATTGATTTCGCTTCTGGATTACAGTCTGATGCATTCACCTCTCCACTTAACCAATGGAGATACAATGAGCAGTTTGATTTTAACATATCCAAAACCAAATTCTTTCTCACCTTTCAATCATGGTCTTCTCCCAGTTTTACTTATTTCAGATAATGGCATCATTGTCTATACACATGCCTCAGCTAAAACATTAAAAACTTCTGAGTCATCTTGGAATTTTCTCTAACCTTCATGACACTCCAAATGCTATCTTGAATCACAGTTTTATCATTTCATTTATGTAATTTTTCCCATAAATATTTCAGAAAATCATAGATTATGCTTTCAGTATGTACAATAGAAATTTCTAAATTTACATCATTGCTTATGTTTAATCAACATTTGTCAAGTTGTACATGCAGTACTTACAGAAGCAAAGTTCATCTACCCTACTGGCATGAAAAAATCCCTACTCATTAAGCTAACCAAGCGTTCCCTCTTTAAGTGGTAAATGGAAATGGAACCTGGTTGAGCCTGTTTGTATCCATGTAAGTTACTTCATTAGCAAATGTCTTCTTACATATCTACCAGCTATTATCATACTGAATTCCTCTCCTCTTCTCCTCTCTTCTCTTCAGACTTTAAATTGTTCTCCTTATTAATTTTCATAAGAACTGGGGATTTAGCTTAGTGGCACAAGAACCTGCCTAGAAAGTGCAAGGTCCTGAATACCTAAGTAAATAAATAATTTTCATAAGAAAATCTGCATCCTTTTGCTTTGGGACTGTGGGTGGAGACCTGTCAATCATTTGTGTCCTGTATTTGGTAAATATCTAGCAGAGGCTGAACAGTAAATGTTGGGGGTGAGTGATTACAGAGAGAAGAAAGATGAAGGACACTTAAAACTCTGTATAAAGTTCAAGGCAGCTTCTTAAGAGACCAGTGTGTGCAATCAACCAGAATCAACACAGGCAGTATTTTGAGAATGAACTCTTGTGAGTAGCACTGCACAGGTTTCAGGTGACTCTGGGTTACACACTAGTGAAGCATACTAAAATAACATAGCAAAGCCTTTGAAAATTAATTCGATATTTGAGCCACAATCCACGAAAGTAGGCTGGGATGTGTATATTCTGAACCTGAACCTGCCAACTGCCAACAAAAATAGAAGCTCCAAATAAGAAACAGGGTGGCCATAACATTGTTCTCAAAATATATAGGATGTAATCCAAAATTTTTGTCAGACAAAGAACCAGGAAAGCACAATCTGAATGGAAAAAAAATCAACAGATGCCAACATCAAAATGACACAAATGTTAGACAAATAATTTTAAACCATATATTATAAAAACATTCCAACAAATTCACTTGAGAAAAAAATGAAAAAAAATAGCCTCAGCAAGAAATAGAAGACATAAAAAGGAACCAAATGCAAGACTTAGAACTCAAAATTATACTAACTGAAAGAAAAATCCTATTAGATAGGGTTCTGGTAGGTAGAATAATGTCACATTGATTCACTCCCAAAATTCCCATATACTGATCCTTGGAACCTATGATAAGTGAGGTCATACAGCAAAGGAGACTTAAGGTCCCAGATGAAACTACGGTTGCTTTGGGACTGTTCCCTTGAGATGCAGATTATCCTACATGACCTAGATAATCTAATCTTATCACGAGCATCTTTAAATGTTAAAAGAGTCAGAAAAGCCAGTCAGAATCAGAGATAGAGATTTAATGACAGAAGCAGAGGTTGGAGTGATACAATCAGTGGTCACAAGCATAAAGAGGACACAAGAAAATGAATGTGAGCCTCCCCTACGAGTTGGAAAAGGCAAAGAAATTTATCCCCCTGGCCCCAAAAGATACAGAAAGGAAAACAGCTGAGTGAACTAAAACCAACATGGTTTTAGTCCAGTGAGATTCATGTTGGAGTTTGACATAAAACAAATATAATAAATTTGTATTGTCCCAAGCTGCTAAATTTGCGGTAATTTGTTTTAGCCATAATAGATAATTAAAACAAATCAAAAGAAACAATACCTAAATATATCATCTCTCTTAAAAACAAATCTATCAATTCAAAGTGATTTCAATCAAAATTTAAAAAGTTTTTTCATGAAATTTGTCAGCTGACTTTGTAAATGTACAAACAACTAAGAGATAACAAAAAGCCATGTGAAACTAAAGAAATCATTAGACTTTTTCTACAAAGGGCAAAATGTTTTAGGATTTGATGGCTACATATGGTCTCTGTCACATTTGCTTCTTTGAATTTATTATTCAATTCTTTTAAAATGTTAAGTATTCTTAGTTCAAGGGTTGTATAAAAACAAACTACCAGGTGGATTTGGCCAGTAGGTCATAGTTTTCAGATCTCAGTATTAGAACAACATGGATAGATTTACAATCATATTGAGGAAAAAACTTTATAGAAGAACACACATAAAATAAGATCATTAAAAAATATTTTAAATCAATCAAAACAATATTATATATTACACACAGTGTCACACATAATCACAAGCGTGAGTATATAAACAATACAGAAATTAGTCATCAAATTCAGAATACCGATTTTCACTAATGAGAAGACCAGAAAGAGATGGAATAAAAAAGAGGATTTCAGTAGTGTCAATATTTATTTCTTAAATTGGTTTCTTAACTTTATTATATAAGTTATAGTTTATATTTTATAGCATTAGAATATTCTTAGATATTCTAGGACAAGTCATACATTAGGCCACAAAACAAACTGAAAAAGACTAAAATATCAAATATCTTTTCTGAACACAATAGCATAAAACATAAATCTGGAAAAAAATCACAAATATGAGGAAATAAACATACTTCTGAATAACCAAAGGGTCAAAGAACAAATTCAAAGAGAAATTTTAAAATATCCTGAGACCAATAATAATAATAGTCATAATAATAATAATGGAAACACAGAATACTAAAACTTATGGGATAGAGCAAAAATCCTGAGAGGGACATTTATAGCAATAAACATATCCAAAAAGAAGACTATCTCAAACTACTCAATGTTATATGCCCAGGAACTAGAAAAAGAAGAACAAAGTAAACTCAAGCTTAGCAGAAAGAAGGAAATAAAGATCAGGGCAAAAATTTTAAAAATAGGAAAGAAACTAGAAAAACAATAGAAAATACCAATGAAATTAAGAGTTGACTTCTGTGAAGATAAAAATGACAAAACTTTACCTATACTAATAAAGAAAAAAGAGAAGACTCAAGCCAGCATGAACAGGGAGAAACAGCCAGACCACTCCTGCATGCCTACCATCAACAGAACACTTGCTTCCCTCAGGTAACCAGCACAAGCAGTGAGAAACTACCAGATAGGCCCTGTGCACCCATAGGCCACCATTAGAGATGCTTGCTTCCCACGGGCAGCCAGCACAGGCCAAGAAGATCAAACACATGTGCCCCTGTGCACCTTCTAACATTGGGAGAATTCTGGTGCAGCCATGCAGGCTGAGAGAAGAAGCAGCCTTATAACCACGCACCCATGGCCATCAGGGAAGCCTCAGTGTAGCCACGCAGGTCTCGAGAAGTTCACTCCATGCCCCATTGCCTCTCTGGGAATGTGGATTTGGAGAAACTCAGGTACTCAGCCCATTGCTCTGCACCATGGAGGGGCAGCCAACATGGGAAGCGTTGGGGACCCCAAAACTCTCTCAGCCAGAGGAACCCAGAAATATGTCAAGACAAAGGAGCAAAAGGCAATCTCAGACCTCCAGCCCATACAGAACAAATCTGGGAGATATAGTCATGAAAGAAAATGGAAGCCACATACCTGAAATCTCTGAAAGGATAGCAACTGAAGAAACAACTTTATGAAGATATAAAAGTAATCAGAAATAATGTCTCAGGTAAAAAAAAAAAAAGAAATTACAAACAATGAAATTATTGCTGAGCATATCTAAAGAAGACAAAGCCAGGGATTTATTTCAGTGGCACAAGTGCCTGCCTGGAAAACACAAGGCCTGGTACCCAAAATAAAAATAAAAGAATAAAAAACAAAAAAGACACAGATTAAAAAGTAGGAGCATAGGAAAGTGAAGGACACTTTGAGTGAACAATATAAGATGGAATTAAAATGCATGAAACAGATTCAAAGAGATATCCAGGAAATTAAAAACGCCATTGAAAGCTGCCAAAACCACTTGGAAGAGACTAAAGATAGACTTTCAGACCTTGAAGACAGGATTACAGCTAGCAACCATAAAGGAAAGGTCTCTTAAGAATCACGAGGAACCAGGAAATAACAATTCAACAGCCACAAGATGACACAAAGAAAAATAATTTAAGAATCATAGATGTCTGCAAAAAAAGCAGGAATCAACACAAATGACATAAAAAGACTATTTACAGAAATAACAGCAGAAAATTTCTCAAGCATGGGGAGAGGATCTGACACTCACATAAGCGAGGATATAGAACTCCAACTAGCCATAACCAAAATAAATCTAAATCCAGCATATTATAATCATGATCCCAGAAATTCAGCACAAGAACAGAGTATTAAAGGATATTAGAGAAACGAACAGATTGTCTATAAAGGAAAACCCATCAGAATCACAGCAGACTTCTCAACACAAACCATCAAGTCAAGAAGAGTTTGGAGTAAAGTGTTTCAAATCCTGAAAGAAAACAACTTCCAACCCAGATTGATGTACACTAAAAAGCTATCTTTCAAAATGGATGGAGAAATAAGATACTTCCATGATAAAGAATAACTGAAGGAAATTCATGATCACCAAACAAACCTTACAAAGAGTGCTGAAGGATACTTTAGAGAGAGATAAAGATGACACAGTTCCAGGAACAGCAACACAGAGGGATTACCAAACAGGACAAGAAGCTGAACAGAAGGAGAAAGTGAGGGGCCAATAGCAGGAAGAACACATGGCAGAGGCAAGCCAATGCATGCTGGTTGTAACCACTAACGTAGATGGCCTCAATTCAGAAATAAAAAGAAACACAGGGAGAGTGGATCAAGAAACAAGATTCATCAATGTGCTGCATATAAGAAACACATTTAACTGGAAAGGAAATTCATACACTGAAAGTCAAAAGAGAGAAAACAATGTTCCATGAGACAGGAAACCAGAAAAAGCAAAAGTAGCTTGCCCATCAACCACAGAATGGATAAGAAAGATACAGTATTTTTATACAATGGAAAACTACTCAGCTATAAAGAAGAATAATCTTGAAGCTCATGTAGGTAAATGGATTCAACTTGAGATCATGCTCATGGGTGAAATGGTTCAGACTCACATGGGTAAACATTGTGTTAGCTTCCTAGCATAAAAAACTGAAGGAGACAGTCGGATCCAAAATGTGCACAAGATATTGTGAAAGTGATAGGGGAAGAAACATCTCAAAAGGGAAGGTGATAACCACTGTTAATGTCCTGTTATCTTGTTGTGAATTCCTGTGTTATTTTCATCATTTTGTTAGGTTTGGTTTTAGTCTGTCTTGTTTTGTTTGATTTTATTATGTCTGATGGCACTGGTAGCTATTTTTAAGATAACATATATTATGGTAGCCATTGTTGATTTCCTATTATCTGTGTTTGAAGTCCTGTAACACTTTCATTGTTTTGTGTTGACTGTTTTATTCTGTTTTGTTAGGTCTGATTTTATTATATCTGATGGTATGGACAACTATTTTGAAGAAAACAAGAGGCATTATAGTAGCCATTGCTGAATTCCTATTATCTTGTTTTGAAGTCCTGTATCACTTTCATTGTTCTGATTGGCTTTATTCTGTTCTATTTTGATCAGTTTTATTCTTCATAAATAATTTTTAAAAAAGAGGGAGAGAAGACTGAAATAAACAAAATTAGATTTGAAAAAGGGAACACAACAACTCATATTACAGAAATACAAAGAATCATAAGAGATTACTACAAACAGCAATCCATTAACAAACTACATAACCTGGAAGAAATTTATGAATTCCTTGAAACATGCAACCTACCAACACTGAATCAGAATGAGGAAATCTGAAAAACTAACAATGAATAAGGAGATGGAATCAATAATGGTCTTCCTTTAAAGAAAAACCCAAGACCTGATAGTGTCATAGCTGAGGTCTACCACACATTTAAAGAAGAATTAGTATGAATCCTTCTCAAACTCCTCCAAAATACTAAAGAGGGAGTAATTTCAAACTTTTTTTTTACAAGTCTAGCATTTCCCTGATACCAAACTGAAATAGGGACATTGTAAGGAAAGAAAGTTACAAGCCAAAATCCTTGATTACCATGGAATCAATAATTTTCAACAAAAACTAGTAAACCACATTTAATATCACATAAGAAAGATTATTCACCAAAATTAAGTAGGATTTATTCCAGGGATACAAAGATGCTCCAACAATTCAAATAAATAAACAGAATATACCATATCTTAAACAAGAAGAACAAGTCACATGATCATCCCAATTGAGGCAAAGGAAACACTTCATAAAATATGGCTAAATTCTTATTTTTAAAAATCCTCAAAAAAATATTATAAAAGGAATGGACCTCAAAACAATATACCATTTATGACAAACTATGGTGAACACCACATTTAGGGGTGAAAAGTTGAAAGTTTTTTCTTTAAGACCAGGGACAAGACAAAGGTGCTCATTCTCTCCACTTCTATTCATGTAAAACCAGATGTCATAGGCAGAGCAATTAGGTAAGGAAAAAACATAAAAGGAATGCAAATAAGACAGGGTGAAGTGATGATGACATAATCTCATATATGGAAAACCTTAAAGCAGCCTCAAAAATCTGTTAGAAATGGTAAATTCACTCTCCTGTAGTTGCAGTTTGCAAAGGCAACATAAGAAAACATTTTCACACATTAACAATTAATCATCCAATACATAAATTAAGAAAATAAACCCATTTACAGTAGTACAACAACAAAAAAGAATTATTTTAACCAAGAATATTTGTACACTGAAAACTATAAAACATAGATGAAAAAAATTAAAGACATACACAAGTAAAAAGATATGCTTTGTTCATATACTGGAAGAATTAATATTGCTAAAATGTCCATACTATCCAAAACAATCTACTGAGTCAATGCAATTCCCTTTAAAACTGCAATGTTATTTTTCACAGAAATAGAAAAAAAATCCTAAAATGTGTATGGCATCAGAAAAGATCCTGAAAGCAATTGAATGCAAAAAGAACAAAGCTGAAGGCATCACATTTTTTAAATTTCAAAATATATTATAAAACTACTGTAATCCAAATAGATATAAAAATAGATATGTCAACCAGTGGAAGAAAATAATAGGCCCATAAATTACCAAGTACAATATTTACTGCCACTTGATTTTTGATAAAAGTGCCAAGAACACATAATGGGAAGCAAACAATTTGTTTGACATATCAGACTGGGACCACTGGATATCCATTGAAGAGACAAAACACTGACTAAGGGAAAATATCTACAAATTCCACCCCTGACAAAAGGCTAATATGCAAAATGTAGAAAGGTTTCAACAGCCCAATAGCAAGAAAATAAACAAAGTACCTATAGCAACATTTCTCGAAAGAAAGAGATATAGATGCCCCATAGATATGTGAAAAATGTTCAATACCTCTTATCATTAGAGAAATACAAGTTAAAACCACAATGAGATGTTACTTCATATCCACTGGAATCAGTATTATTAAAAGACAAAAAATACCACTGAAGTTGTGAAGAAAAGTGATTGTTGAGGATACAAATTACTAAAGCCTTTATTAAAAACAACATGAAAGTTTCTCTAAAAAATAAAAATAAAATTATCATATAATTTTTTACACCCACTTCTCATATATCTGAAGGAACTGAGAATAGTATATTGAAGAGATATTTGCACTTCCATGTTCATGTCAGTAGTATTCTCAATAGGCAAGATACGGGAGCAACTTAAGTGTCCATCAGCAGATGAATGTATAAAGAAAATGTGTCACATATGTACAATAGACTACTGTATACCCTTTAAAAGAAAGAGTTTCTTTCATGTGTGCATGCAACTGGGTGGAACTGGAAGACATTTTACTATGTGAAATAAAACAGGCACAGAAAGACAAATTCTTAATGATTGCATTTACATGTGGAAGTTAAACAATTTCATCTCTTAAAAACAGAAAGCCTCCCCAGAGATGGTTAAAAAGCCAGATGAATGGAAACAGGGAAGATGCTGATCAAATCAAAGGGCACAAAGTTGCAGTCAAACAGGAGGAATAAGTTTTACTTAGGTATTACACTGCATGGTGACTACTTAATAATAATATATTGTGCATTTGCTGAGCATGGTGCTGCACGCCTGTAACCTCAGCACTCAGAAGGCTGAGGCAAGACAATTGTAGCAAGTCTGAGCCCAGTCTGGACTACACAGCAACTCAAGGCCAGCCT
Source organism: Hydrochoerus hydrochaeris (assembly GCA_004027455.1). NCBI lineage: Eukaryota > Metazoa > Chordata > Mammalia > Rodentia > Hydrochaeridae > Hydrochoerus > Hydrochoerus hydrochaeris. The sequence continues at coordinate 152,597 of PVLA01003333.1, forward strand.
GGGCTTTATATTATATTTCAAATTCGCTAAAAGAATACATTTTTAAGGTTCTTGCTACAAAAAGTTGATAAGTTAGTAAGGGAAGTGAGAGATATATTAATCAGTTTGCGTGAATCTTTTTATGATGTATACATAGATCAAAATATCACATGATGCTCCATATATATATATATATATGTATATATATATATATATATATATGATTATTGTCAATTAAGAGCAGATAAAAAATTATCTGGAAAAAAATTTATGAAACAAAAAGTCTTGGTAGATTTTTGCTGTTTGGGAAGGAATGATTCCTCGAGCTCTAATTAAGACAAACAGGTATCCTCAGTGCGCAATATTTTCCAAGTTCATCCTTGCTGATATTATGTGCATCTACCACACAAATTAAAGAGTACCCTGAAATTTTGGAAACTTTGTTGTCTGGAATCAAGAAAAGGATGCTCAACTTGTCACTGTATCTATGACAGGGTGATGATGTCTCAAAACTTCACAGAAGCATGTAGCAGGTCCAGGCTGCTTAGCCTCTCATTCCTATCCTGCTGCAACACCTGCACACTCTCATCTCAATTTTTGAGATTCAGATTTTTAGAATTACACACCAAGGGACCCCAAGCAGATAAGGTGTACTTTTCTAGTGCTAGTTACAGTCATATTGTATTGTGTTCAGGAAGCTTCACTCCAGTTTATTCATTTATTTCCTTTAGACTTTGAAGTGAAAGCCAGAGTATGGTAGAAACTCAGCATAGAAAGCAAATAGAGAAGCCTGGCCCAAACTTTCCCAACTACATCTTATCAGGTCTGTGAAGCTGGCCTAGTCCATGATACAAGAGCAAGTGAGCCTGTAGGTTAAATGTCATGACCAAAGAAATGTTGTACTCAGACTTCAGTGGACACTAAGACTTTCTTAGAGGAGACAGGCAATTCCCAGTAGGACAGAGCATCCAAGGGTAAGCCCACTGCATCAAGGTGGACAGTGTCTTCATCTGGATAGTCAACCAAGAACCCTAGACCTGGATGTGAGCATCTAGGGTCTCTGGACTCATATAAGATGGTAAGGTAATGGGAACCAAAAGAACTTCAGTTCCTAGGAGCAGAGCATACAAGGATCCAGGACCATCACCAAGCTCAGGGGTCTGGGAAACCAGCATTCTAAATTCCATGGGCGAAAGTGATAGGGATGTATAAAGACTGGCTATCTGTTGTCTGGATTCCTCTGGGAACCAAGGCAAAGCTAAACTTCCAGCATGCAGGAAGACCTGGTCCCACTCTGATCTGGGGAAGGTTTCAGAGGGGAAAGGCGAAGACATTGGTAGCTCCTCTTCTGCCTCTCCCACCTGTCCCCCTCCCTGTCATTAATTATTTACACTCACTTCTACAGAACATTTTTTAAGTTTACTAACAGATACAAAGAAAGAATCACAAAATAAAGCTGTGTTATTGTGTTTTTAAAATGGTGCATCTTTGTTTTAAAATTGCTTAAGTTTTTGAAATGCCTACCCATCCAGCATGATTAATGTGACGCGTACAGAGGAGCAGCAGAATGATTGTGGAATTACAGTCGGTGCCAGTTCACCTAGGGGCATTTATCTTTTCTTTTTTCCCTGGTGCCTGCGCTGAGCCTCAGGGTAAGCTGACACTTTTTTTTTTTAATAAATTAAGCTTCATTTTCTTTTTTGCGTGTGTGTTAAGAACCTTGAAGGGAATGAGCAATATCTGCAGCCTCCAACACCAGCTGCCATGGCAGGGAAGAGAGAGGTGACAATTTCCTGCAGATTCAGAATGATTGTTTTAATGGCTCTGTGGCGGAGGTAACAAGCACAAAGATATTGTGCTGCCAGGAAAAAGCAGGCTCCCTTTCTTCCCCAGCCTCGTGCTACATGATGTAACATTTAGCTTCTGGCTTAACGTGGCATCTCTTCCCTGCTTTGATTTATTTCCACTTTTGCAAATCACAGAGGTATGTTACAGGAGATGCATTTAGAGCTGTTGTTATAGTTCACTGAGGAGCAGGGCTGCTCTCTCCATAGAGGACAATCTCATGTGTATCAGGGTGAGTGACCTAGAATAAAAGGAAAGGAATTTTACAAAGGAGGTGAAGGAGGAAAGCAGGAATATAGATGTTACGCAGGGATGAAATTGTATTTACCTTGATTGAAAACTCTTTTATTATGAACACAATTTAGATCAGAATGGAAAAGAGAACTATTGGGCTCCCTGCCTGGCTGGGAGTGTTGCTGAGCACACAGCTGCTACAATAATGTAAGTGCATATGTAATGACTATGTTATTGTGTTTATATATGAAAGCATTATGCTCCAACAAAGGAAATGAAAAATATCTTCATGGGTTTGCTCAGTCAGCTTCTTTAGCAGAAAATGCTTGGAGGTGTGGAATAACAAAGTGTGACCAAAATACAGAGTATAAAAGAACTATGCAGACTCGTGTGCTATGGAAGTTATATATCTATCTGGAACAGTGAAATGCTGACCAAATACTGGGCTCCTCAGAATAGTTAATGCAGGGGATTTTATTATGATTCTGGAATAAGTATGCCTTGAGCATGAATTATACCTACATAACTGTATAAGGTAAAATGTTGCATAAACCAGCAGCACAATCTGCAAGAAGCTTAGTGTCTATACTGGGCAAGCAAAATAAATACACACAGAGAGACCATAAGGGAGAAATCTTAACTGAGTTGCTGCAATGACCCAAATTCTAAGCAAAATATTCTAAGAATTTAGTCTCTCTCTCTCTCTCTCTCTCTCTCTCTCTCTCTCTCTCTCCCCCTCCCTCTCTCTCTCCCTCTCTCTCTCTGTCTCTCTCTCTCTGTTTCTGTCTCCTGCTCTGTCTTTCCCTCCCTGTCTTTGTCTCTGTCTCTCTATCTTTGCCTCTATGTCTCTCTGTTTCACTCTGCCTCTCTGTCTCTGTCTCTCTCCCTTTTATACATATAATACCTACTTTTTAAAATATATATGATATCTACTTTTACATTTTCCCGAACAGACTTAATTAGAAAGTTTCTGTTTCCTCATTTTTCTAAGACTTTCTCCATGTCAAAGATACAATATGAATCAAGAGGCAAAAAAGACTGGAAGCATTTGTCTCTGCATCCCAGCTGTGGTGGTAAGCATCAACCCATAGGCATCTTTCTTGTCAGTTCAACTTGTTACGGACTCCCCATTATGACACTGTGCAAATTAGTGCTTGGCTGATTGTGACACCAAGGGGAACACAGAAAATTGTAATTTCTGAGCTTTCTTTATGAACTAGAATTAGGCAAGATGTTTCACCTGTTTTCTGATTCGTATTTCACCAAAGCAGGGACATGGACTTGAAGTTCACATCAAATTCCTTCTGCCTAGAGCAAGGGTTGGCACATAGAACATTTGTTGAATGAATGAATGGATGAATGAATTAATGAGTGAACCCTTATAGCAAATCTATGAGGCATACATTATGACCCAATCTCACTAAGAAACTTAACTCAAAGATTTACCCATTTGCCTATAGTCATATGAAGAATCTATACATTTACCCACATTCAAGACTAAGATCTGACTCCAGAGACCAGCTTCTTTTTCCACAAACATCATTCTTAAAAGGAAAACAACTAAGCTTATCCTTAAAAGGCTTATAATCATATAGGGAAACAATACCTCACATTCAAAAACAAGAAGGAATTATCCATGACAGTAAAAGATTACATAAAAAAGAATTGGCACAATATATCCTTTGACTGGTGATTTTCCTGGTCCCTCCTTATATTTCCTAAGCCACTAGCATCAGCGGCTCAGTCCTATACATATGTCATTAGGGAGAAAGAAAGTAGCTATTGACACATGTTGGATTCTTCTAACCATATTTTTGCAGGCGAAACTATCCTAAGAGTGAATATATAAACTAAGAAAATGTAAGATTTTTTAATACCAGTTTACAAAATCATTTTTCTACTCTGCTCTCATAAATTCCTATTAGTCATTCTAGAAATACTCAGGATAGTTCTGTCATTGTCCTCTTCTCCTGCACCAACCTGCTATGGTAAGATGTGGCTCCAAAAAAAAAGGTTAGTGAAGCCTCTGATGTGAGTTAGACATTACAAATAAAAATCAGGAGAAAAAAAAAACGCTCAAGCATGAAAACTCTGGGGTGAGATAGTACAGCTCTAATCACAGTCAGGAGTGAATGATAACCACAGTTGTCAGTGTGGCCAATATAACTCAATAATAGAGAGACCAGACTTTCACTACCTTAACCTGGTAATCAATTATAATTTTATTAATAGTAAGACAACCAGAAATCAAGCACCTGACAATGCTAGGCCAGATGAAGCACAAGTGAAAAACACGAATGAAATATTCTTACAAAAATATCTAAATCATTCTATATGGTTGCTTCCATACTGGGGACAGGAGAGTAGGTTAAATGACACTACAAGAAAAGAACCACACAAACACAGAAGGAAGAATGTTACAAACAACTGTTCTGGTCTCTTCAAAAGCAGTGGCAGGATTTTTTTTTTAAAGCCAAAAAAATAAATAAATAAATAAATAAATAAATAAGAGGACTTTGTACATTAAAAGCACTTAAAAGAGAAAATCAAATGCAACATCTAATTTGATTGTTTTAAGGATAGACACTACAAAGGACATCTCTTGGAGAAAACTGGGAAACCCAAATATATCTGAGTATTAGATGATATTAGAGAATTGTTCATTTTTTCGAGGATGATAATGGTGGTATGATTATTGTTTTAGCTTTCCTGTGTCTGAGACACAATACCCAACACTCACAACTTAAAGGAGGAGTGTAATTTGAAACTCACAGTTTCAGGGAATTAGGTTCATTCCCTGCTGCCACCATGGCAAGAACATCAAGATAGAAGTTATGAACTTAGTTCATAGCAGCAGGGGAGCAGAGCAAGATAAACAATATCAAAAAAGAAGGGTCAGAGAACCCTATAAAGTATTCCAAAGTCACACCTCCATGACCTGCTCAGTCACACCCAGGGGCGTGATTTGCTAATCTGTTAATAGTTCCTTAACATAACCAAGTTGACATATAAGGATTAACAGTCACAATTCTGTGCTAAATGTTCCTGCTTTTTGGACATTTGTACTGAAGTATTGAGAAGTAGAATGTCAAAGTATCTGAAACTTAAATTTAAAGTACTTCCACCAAAAAAAAAAAACACACACACACAAGAAATGTAAATAGTTATTAGATCTAGATAATGGGTCTGTAATTCTTACTTAAACTTTCTACTTTTCAGTCATAATAATAAGAAAATGTAAAAGGATGATACAGTGCATGTGACCTGTTTATCAGAATTCCTGACCATAAAAAATGCTTATTAACATTGGCTTTTATCATTTTTACTGTTTTTATTATTTCCAAGCTGTCATCACTGCTACTGATGCCTGCTGGCACTACCATGAAGGCTGCTGCCACCCACAGTAAGAGCACAGACATCAATACAGAGTGTTATCTCCAGTTCCTGCCAGAGCTGGAAAAGCCAGTGTTGCTGAGGTCTAGACTGTTAATAATGACACGTCTTTACTTTTTTCCCCCTTTTTTAGGTGCTTTTTCTGTTGTTTTGGTTTTTGTCCATCTGAAAGCAGCCACTTCTACTGGGTCAGAGTGACAGGCACCATGCTCAGTTTACAGACATCTGCTCAGAGGCTGACCATCAAGCCGCACTGCTGAGGGCATGATGATAAGAGGCAGAAATGCTCCAGACCTTAGCTCTGAAAACAGAGTGACAGGCCACTCTTAGAAACTCTCTACTTCCTTCTTCATTCACTCTTCCCTATGAAAAAGGAATGCTTTGACCTTAGTGGTAAATTTGCCACTACTTGTGCATGACATGAGCCCTGTCACATTTCCACATGCCAACGCTGAATGGTAAAGGCTCAGTACCCACAGTGGGAGCCTGGTGCTGACTGTGATTGGTAGGTAGCTTTGGGTCTAATTCTGACATTCAACAGAGATGCCTAAGCCATGCTCTCTAGTAGCACAACAAATATAACATTTTTTCTTCCATCTCTTTGATTCCATTTTATCATTTGATTTAGAACTTAGATGGGGAGGGAGTAAAGAGGGTTTAAATGTCAATTTCTTCAGACCCTCACAGCCTGACAAATAGATGAACCTCTAATTTTTCTATCCAGATAAGCCCCTTCTGAGGTCCTTCGTTATAAACAGATACATGTTTTTCAGAGAGTGAGTCATACAGAAACGAACACCCAGACATGCCTGCATTTTATGAAAGCATAATTGATTTGGGATTTCCGTTCCATGTGTTTTTTAAAAAGCTTGATAATCTGGATATCGTTAGGTATCAAATTTATAGAACTGGGCAAATGGATCTTATTGAGTCTTTTTTTTCAGGTTTACTCTTCTATTTTTTTTATTTTAAAGATCATAAAAATACAACAAAACTAGACAGAACAAAGCCAATCAAGACAATGCAATGAAATTGGTACAGAACTTCGAAGCAGGATACCAGGATAACAGTAATAGGTTCCATAGTATGCCTTGTTATCTTCACAATAGTTGTCCATTCAATCAGGTATAGCAAAATCAAACCAAAAACAGAACACTATAAAACAAAAACAGAATATTGAATAAAGCAAAACAATTAATCAGAACAAGGCAAAACAGTGAAAACAATATTCAAAGACATGATAGAAGGAAATCCCCCATATTTGCTATATTGCATCTTGCCATCCTCTTAAGAGATTGTCAGACCTCTGGCCCCAGGTTAGCAAAATCAGCCAAACAACACAAGCATTTAGTTGCTTTATGTGTCTTAATTGCTATCAATTCTGGCTGACTTCAAAACCATCCAGTTGCTAACTGGAGGGGGGAGCAGGGATAGGACATGGGATGTTTGATTCTTAGCCCACTCACAGGAGATGCTGATTTACATTCTCCCTGGTGTACCTGCAGCTCACACACTTACCCAGGAAGGTTAGATCATTGCTTTCTTGGTTGGTCCCCCAAGTTCTAGCATGGCTGATTTTCCAGAGACACTGACTTATTCTCTCCCTGGTGCACCCACGGCTTGCGCTGCTTACCAGGAAGGCTGGCTTGTTACTTTATTGGTCTTATATGAGTCTTATAATTAAGAAATTTTCAAGTTAGCCAACATGTTGAGTAAAGCTGAGTGAAGAATGAAATTGATCTCTCAGGTATTCTAATTTTTCTGCTTAAAAAGTAGAAGAGAACTAAGCTCTATGTGCTATATGTCTGGAATTAGTAGGGCTCTTAGTAATTAACTTGTTTGATGAATTTGAAGAAATGTTAAAGTGAATTTTATAGTTTTAATATATATGACACACTGGAGGAAATCTTATGGCAACCATCTTGATTTCTTCTTTGCCTGATAATTTGACATCCCAGAAGGCATGTTTCCTAAGAAGATACATTACTAAACTCATAAGGAAAAACCACTGATTCAAAGCAAATTTTTGAAAGAGTAGGAAAAATTATGCATAAATCAACTAAAACACTTATTTTTAACTATTTTTAAAATGTAGTAATAGGATGGCCGACTGAGTGGTAGCACGATACAGACCCTCTCTGAAAAAAAAAAACAACTCAGATACTAGAATCTAACATCATGGAGAAAGTCAGACAAAAGGAGAGGAATTCTCATGACCCAGGAAGAAACTGAGGAAAAAGAATAAGAAAAAAAAAGAAAGAAGAAGAAGAAGCGTGGATGGAGGGCTAGAGCTGGGCAACCTCCAGTTCCTGTACCGGGCATGTCTTAGAGTCAGGCAACTCATGATCAAGCTGAGGTCACGGCCCTACTGAGAGTGGGGATTGGTGAGCTCGAGACCCTCGGCTGGAGGAGGCACTGTGGCAGGGAGTGGAAATGATAAGTCGAGCTAAGTGAACTTTGGTGAGTGATGAAAACTGGATTTCCAGAGCAGGATGACTGGCTAGACAACATTTTGGAGTTGGACAGGGCTGGCTTGAACCAAAACCCAAGGCAGTGTCAAGTCGTCAGTTCCTAACCCAAAGCAGATGGGTAGGATCTGCTTGGGCTGAGCCAGGTCCCTGGTTGGAACCCAATAGCCAGGGACAAGGCTGTCCTGAGCCAGTGGCATCTCCAGGGAACACAGAAACATGTTGAAGCACCCACTGGTTGACTGACATAGGGGGAGGGGCCAGCTCACAGCATGCACCTGGCAGATCAGCAGCAGACTGGGGGATGCGGCACTTCCCTAGCCAGTGTGCTGCAGAAAAACTGTAGGCAGTGCAAGGGGCCCAGAGACCTCCACCACCCACCCATCCGAAGGGGGCTGGAAACATGACAAGACAGAGAAACAGCAAAAGGCCACCAATCACCAAAGAAAGTAAGTCCAGGAGAAGTAAATGCAGAGGAAGTTGAAGGCAGCAAACATGCAGTGCCAGACACGGCCTTATCGGAAATAAAGAAATACTTCCGTGACCTCATCAATGAATTTAAATCTGAAATTCTAACTCAGGTGAAGCAAGATATAAGAAGATTAATAAAAGAAATCCTAGATAATCCTCAAGTAGACAAAAATGAAAGAACAGAGGAACCCAGAGAAAGGAGAGAATCCTTTGATGAAGAATATAAACAAAATCTAGAATATATGAAACAGATCCAAAGAGAATATCAGGAAATTAAAAACTCCATTGGAAGGTGGCAAAACCTTTTAACAGAAACTAAAGACAAACTTTCAAAACTTGAAGATAGATTTGCAATGTATGGTTGTGAAAGAAAGGATCTCTTAAAAATGACAAGGAACCAGGAAGCAAAGATACAAAGGCTAGAAGATGACAAGAGGATTCATAACCTAAGAACAAAAAATGTGAATGAAGATGCAGCAAAAAATGCAAATGAAATAAAAAGTCTATTCACAGAAATAATTAAGGAAAACTTCCCAAACATAAGTAACAGAAGTGAAGTTCAGACAAATGAGGCATACAGAACTCCAGCCAGCTACAACCAAAACAGATCTACTCCCAGACATATAATAATCAGGATCCCAGAAATCCGTCACAAGAACAGAATAGTAAAAGCAATCAGAGAAAAGAAACAGATTACCTATAAAGCAAAACTCATCAAAATCACAGCAGACTTCTTGATGCAAACTATCCAATCAAGAAGAGCTTGGAGCAAAATATTCCAAGCCCTGAAAGAAAATAACCTCCAACCCAAATTGATGTACCCTGCAAAACTGTCTCTCAAAATTAATAGAGAGACAAGATATTTCCATGACAAAGAAGAACTGGGGGAGTTCGTGACCACCAATCCAACCCTGCAAAGAATACTGAAGAACATTCTAAAGAGAGAGAGAGAGAAGAAAATCACCAGGATTCCAAGAACAATGGCAGAAAGGCCTCAAAGAAAGGGGCAGACAGTGGAATGAAGGAGAAAAGTAAATAAACAACAATGACAAAAAAAATAGCATAGCAGAGATAAGACAGAGAAGATTGGTTATATCGCTGTTTTATCTTGATTGATTTTATTTGAATCTGGTATGCTTGAGAGTATCAAGTTTGAGAGTAGAGGCAACTACCCTGAAGGTGACAATATTCATACCCATTCTGGTTTGATTATTAACTGCCTTTGAAGTCCTATAATGTCTCCAATGTTTAGTTTTTATTAATAGTGTAATGCAATGCTAAATTTAATTATACTATGTCTGATGATGTAGACAATTTTATTGAAAATAACAAGAGACATCATAGTAACTACCATAGATCACCTAGTATTGTGGTTTTATATGTCCTCATCATTTTGTGTTTCCCTAGGAATTTGTATTGTTGACTTGTTTTGATTTGATTCTCCCTCTAATACAGAAAGGCTAGGTGTACATGACTTATACATGTATAGAACTTCTAAGTAGTTTAAGAGAATGGAGTATAGTTATTGTAAAGAAAAAAGAGAGGAAAAGAAAGTATTCTAAAGGATATAACTTCATGTATGTGTAAGTTTGTAGGACTGATAACCATATTACTAAGTTTTTGTTGGATAGATGAACAGAACTGGTTGCAGTCTCACTGTTTAAATGTCCACTTTGTAGGCTTTACTTTTGTGGTTTGAACAACTACTTCTAAGAGGAAAATATGTAATTATCAACTAGTGATTTCTTACTGGTTACTATTTTTGTTTTTTGTTTTGTTTTGTTTTTGAAATTTTGTATTATTTCTACCCTCTTTTCTGTTTCAATTTTTTTCTTCAAATAAAAAAAAGAAAAAGAAATAAAATGTAGTAATATATACATAATATAAAATTTTCCATTTTAACCATTTTCTATTGTGACAAAATACATACAACAAAACATTTACCATCTTAACCATTTTAAGGGTACAGTTCAATAACATTAAATACATTTATATTATTATACTAACATCAGTATTATATATCCCACAAAACTTTTCATCTTGAAAAATTGAAATTATTTTCCCATTAAATGAAAATTTTTCATTCTCTTCTCTCCCTAGATTCTAGCTACCATTATTGTACTTTTTATCTTTATAAATTTGAGTATACAGGGTGGTTAATATAAGTGGAGATATAAAATATTTGCCTTTTGGAACTAAAGACAATTTTTTTAAGTAGCTTATTTTCTAGCCTTACTCTCTCATTTATGTATGCCTTGCCATAAGCTTATGTGCCTGATAATCCACTCAGGAATGCCACCAAAACATGAGCCAGGCTATTTTACATTCAGAAAACTCTATCTTCTTACTTTAAAAACAACAATCTAACAGTCACCATGTTAAATAAAGCCTCTGTATCATAGTCTGCTTTCTTTGTTTGAAGTTAAAATCATAAGATCCCAAATTTTCCAGATGCAAAGAGCCCTCTCTATACCTCTGAAGGCTTCCTACCTGTGGCAGCAGCCTGGTCTGTAGGCAGTAGAGACCAAAAAGAGAGTCAAAAGCCAGATCAAAAAGCCGAAATGAGCAGTCAGGAGTCTAAAGACAAGGCAATCAAAAGAAGGCAAATAACAGTCAACATCACAGACCAGTCAAAACTGAAGCAGTACTCACTATGCGTTTTCATTAGTGCCACTGAAAGACAGCAACTTACCATGATAGAAGCTGACTTCTCCATGCAAAATGTGTCTAGTGTAGGAAACATTAAGAAAGTATTCTATATTCTCAAATTCTATTATCAGCATAAATTATTTCAGTTATGTTTCTCAATTCAGTCATCTCATTTCTACCAATAGAAATTCCAAATACAAAATCTGAATGAAGTCATGCTTAATCTAAGTGTTATTGCTTCTATATAATTTGTTAGGTTTATGTTAAAAAATTTTTTGGTCTGAGGACCCAGAAGAAAGAAGGATTTTTCACATTGCATAGTTGTTGCTCTTATGAAAAGTTACTAGAAATAAGAAGTCAAAGCCAGCTTCAACTTTGGGCCTGAAACAGCACACACTGAATTTTATGAAATAATCATTAGAAATAGTGTTCAGGAACTGATGATAAAGCATTTCTTAACCTCAAACTACTATATACAAACTTTAGTAATTAATTCTGGGACCTGGTACTTCTTTCTCATGCTGAGAAAAGTCTGCTTTCCTGTGCCTCCAATCTTTGTGTTCTTAATCAAGAAAGAAATTTTCAAAGTTCTTGGAAGTCCTGCTAGATACAGTCACTTTCATAATCACTTAGAAAGAAGCAATTAAAACTTGTCTTAGTCCATTTTTACAACTGTAACAAAAGATTAGGACAAGTTAATTTATAGTAGACAGAAGTTTGTTGCTCATGGATCTGGAAGCTGGGAAGACCAAGACCCAGTGGTGGGTATCTGACACATCCCTTCAATCCGGGTCGTGGTATGGTAGAAGACAGAGGGCAGAAGGCAGGAGAACAAGGTGACAATGTTTCCTCTCTCAGTCATGAGGGTGGGCCCTCATGGAATAATCACCTTCAAAAGTTTCCACATTTTATTACTGTTCCAGTAACAGTTACATTTCAAAGAGAATTCTGGAGGATGGAAACTCTCAAACCACCATAAGATTTTACTTCATAGGGAAACACTGTGATCTTAGAAGTGACATCTCCACATGCCAGCTAACAGACTGTTTGAGCGTATCATTGCTTCTAATACACAGCCCACTTTAGCATCTTGGAATATTAAGAGTCTTGATAACCAGCTACAGAAAATTCTTTGTGTTTCCATTAAATAAATGTCAGATCCAGACTGGTTTAATTCAGTTGGTTAAGGTCATCAACCAGAATAAAAATTTAAATTTTTTAAAACTTATTTCAATGTGATTTTCATCATGCTGAAGAAAAATACCTATACAGTGCAAGCAAGAATTGATCTTCATTGAGAATCTAACTCCTAAGAGGTTCCCAAGGATGCCAACAAAACTTCCACAAGACAGAGGTTGCTACGGAATAGAGAAAAGTTTGATTCATTACATTAAATAAATTAGCTCATAAGTAGACTGTATTAGCCATGCTTCACATGCTGAACAGCCTATTAAAACAACTATGGTAAATGTCATCAAACAGACCACCAATGTTAGGGAGGATAAATGGTCAACAATCATAGGGATTCAGTTTGAATCATGCCTGGGTGAATATAAGGCAAATGACTTTAATTCAGGCTCCCGAAGTAAAGTAAATTCTATGAAGAATTTTAAAGATAAACAGATTCTGAAAGTCTGGATTCATAGACAAGATGATTTAAGGAAGAAGTCTGTAGATCATCAAGAATCAGGATATCTTTGGAGATAAGTAGAGCCTATGTAGAAAAAGTAGGCTGCCATCTGAGGCAAAATAGCACCAAGCTGTTTAAGATATTTTTCAAGTTTCAGAAAGTTTAAAATTAAGAAACAGGAAGGAAAATGGAAGAAAACATAATATCCAAGATTCAAATAAAGCAATTGGAGAAGAGAATGGGGGCATATTTAAAGGGGAGGCAGGGAATAATAAAATAAGGATACCCTAATGTAAAAATTAATGGATGGGAGAAATGGTGAAAGACCAGCCCATTATGCAAAACTGCTTCAAATAAACATTAAAGACTTACCAGACCAAATGACCATATGGGAACACTTGGCAACAAATGAGGACTATGATATAATTAGTGTGTATGGAACCAGTCTCTTACTGCCAAACAAAAATGCTAAGGAAAGGATATGGTGTAGACACACAGGAAGGAAGGTGGTTTTGTTTTTAAAGAAATCTTGAAGAAAAAACAAGTTGTAAAACTTTGTGGAAAAAGAAAATACGATAGAATCAAAGTAGAAATGTCATACTTAAAAGTCTGGTTTAAGGATTGGCAAACTATAGCCTATGAATTAAATCTGGCCCGCTTTATATTTCTGTATAATCTGTAAGCTGAGAATGGTTTTCACATTTTTTAAGGTTGAAAGAACTGAAACAAGAATAATAGTTCATGATATATCAAAGTTGTAGGCAATTCAGATTTCAGTATCCATAAACACAGTTTTATTGGAACACAGCCATGATTATTTGTTTACATTTTTGTTTATGGACATTTCTACACTATACCATCAGAGTAAAGTTGTTGCAACAAAGATCTTATGGAGTGCAAAGCCTAAGATTTTGTGGTCTAGCTTTTTGTATAAAATGTCTGCTGACCCCCAATCTAGATAATAAAATAGTGGCTGAAATATTATAAAGTAGTAAAGTTTCAAAATAATCTCAAGTAATTCTAATAAGGAATTTCAGGTGACTGCATCATAGGATGATTCTAATTGAGAAATTACTGCTTAGGATAAGCCATCTTAGAACTTAGAGGACAGGGTTCTCTCTTCATAGTCAAAGATGGCTATGAGGAAGTTTCTCTGGAGAAATTTAATATAAGAGAGATCCCTAACCAACTGAGCTTGCCAGAAATAACCAATGATATGGGGCCCAACTTGAGAAGGAATTATGAAAAATTGTAAAAAGAAATCATGCAAACTGTGCAGCTATGAAAAAATATGAAAATTGAAATAACAACACAAAGGAAATTTAAAACTTATGTGAAAATATATTATGGAATCCTAGAGAATATGGAGAAAAAAGGAATTTCTTCAACAAAAGGTGACAAAACTATACTTTTATCTGTGAAGTTTAAGGGGGGAAAAGTTCTCTTTTAAAATGCATCTCAATAAAAAGAAATTTGCCCAATTGAAAAAATAGGATTATTATTTAGAATGGGAGGTGCAAATAAAAAATTTTAAATTAAAAAAAATATTCTTGGGCATTTCTGAGGAACCAATCTTAGTAATAAAAACTTTGTTAGAAACACGGGAGGCAGAAAGACAGGACGAGGAATCAATGAGACCAACTGATTGATGACCACTATATAAAAAGTCTATGCAAGTCTGAAAAGGAAAGAGCAGAATGAGTCAGTTTATAAAGGAAGACATTAGTGACACTCTCACTCCTAAATTAACTTTTGAAGCAGATCAGTCACAGGTACAAAATCAAATAACAATGAATAAACTAGATGTTCCTGGCTGAATCAATAATGGGTTGTCACAATTTTCTTTCCCAAAATCGAGTAATCACTGAAAATAAATGAGCTCCTCCTGAGAATTAAGAAGTAACTTTAAGGGTAAAATTCTAGATTCTCTGAAATTTGTGTAGACAGATCAATATTTTTTTCAATAGTGGGGAATGAACCAAAAGTCTTTGCACTGAGCTAGCACTTTCTGTCTCTGTCTCTCTGACTCTGACTGTCTCTGTCTCTGTCTGTTTCTCTCTCTCTCTCTCTGTCTCTCTCTCTCTCTCTCTCTCTCTCTCTCTCTCTCAGCTTCATGCTAAGTTGGTATCCTGCCCAAACTGGTTTTGACCTTCCAGTTCTCCTGCCTCAGCCTTCCACAGGGCTAGGTTTATAGATGTGCAACACCAGATCTAGCTTAGACAGGATTGGCAAGTTGCTCATGGGGCAGGCCAAGGTTATGTTTCCATGTGCAATTGAGACTATAGCACAGAGAACAGTTACTGGAGAGGAAATACACTTCCTTAATATTTTTTAAATATTTTATTAGTACATATTGATTGTTGCCTAATATTTTTTAAGAAGCATAATACATATTGATTGTTCCCTAATATTTTTTAAGAAGCATTTTTTAAGAATCTACAGGATGTCTTCTATTTAAATATTCACTAAGATTCTGATAGGATTCTATGAAGCACTATGCACATTATATGACATATCTTATTACAGAAGATATATATGTTCTTTACAGAAACTGTGGAAAATACAGAGAGACAAAAAAAAAAGATAAAATTAGAGGCATCCATAATCCAGCTAACCAAAGATGCCCACTGTGCCTATTTTGCCATATATTTTTTGGGATCAGACATAGAATTTAATTAACTGTTTTATTTTGGAAGAGAACTAACATTGGCTGCAAGAGAGGAGAGAAGGGTAATGAGAAATATTTCTTAACTGTTTCAACTTACAAATGGATACTAAGGCATAACAAGAGACTGTTTACAATAAAATCCTCAGGTTTGCACATGACACTAAGTTCTTTTTAATAATGAAATATTATGCCATTTATGCAGAAGAAACTGTGAAAATTTCACAAGACTGCATATGGGAGCAGAAAACTGGCAGATGAAATTCCTTACAGGCATGTGTAAGCAAGTACATGCAGGGCGATGCTGTGTAATACCAATTTTCTGGAAAGTGGTGGAGTCCCAGGTTTCTGTCACATCTAGAAGAAGCAGTGTGCCATCATTATAGATAGACTATACCCCAAAGACAAAGCACCTATTCTACTAAAGATCAAAATAAAGCATAAATCAATCTTTCACTCTCTAAAACAATGCTATATTTTAGCTAGAGTATGCTGCATTTCAAGTCCTATCTTATTAGAGACTAAAATGATACAAAAGTCATTAAAAAAAACAAGAAAACATTTTCACATAGAAATCAGTGCTAATAACTGGCATTTTCTAATCTATAAAATCTAAATGGCTAAATGCTGACACACACATAACATAAAGCTTATAAAATAGTGATAATTAGAGATTAAATGCAACTCCTTAACTTAAGATCCATGAATCTTAGAAAGTTTACAAACTCCTTAAATGGTATGCATATATATGCATGTGTGTGTGTTTATGTATCTGTGTGCATTAGTATATAATTATATTGTAAATCAATATAAATGTATTTATATACAGTTTTTCCAGTGAGTGGATGAACAATCCTCATCAGATTCTTAAGCTTCATGACCTTAAATCCAAGAACTAGTGGTCTAGGTGGTAAGAGTGTGGCTTTAGTCACCAATTCCTGTGAGTAGAACTTTAGGTATGAATGAAAAAGCTTTAGAAAAAGTTTACCACATTAAAAAAAAAAAATAAGCATGTGGAACTCCTTTTCCAAAAAAAAAAAAACTTCTCTTCTCCTACCAATATAGACATAAAGGAGACACAGATAGATATAGAAAGAGTAAAGTATATGGTAATGTTTGAGGAAGGTGGGTGAGGAAGATCTCTAGGTTTCTGAGATTAGGTCTCAGTTAAGGCTTGTATCCAGATGTTCCCCCCAAAGCCAAAGTCACAGATGTGGCTTTTTAGAGGTGGCTAGATTCAGGTTATGTGATGCTGGGGATCAAGGATGTCATGCTAGATTGATTCAAAGCCTCAAGCAGTCAAAGTGGGGCTTTTCAGAAGTGGTTGCAGGGAGGGTGTGTGATGCTAGGATCAAGAATGTGATGTTGGAATTGACTCAGGGTTGCTGTTGTAGTCTGGGGTTGTGCAGAGAACAATTGAAATCAGGACGTGGAATTTATAATATTATTTTTATGATAGTCACCTAGAGTTAACACAAGAAAGTTCAGGAAATCTATCCACAACACTAAAGAATAGGGCCTGAATCCCACAGTAATGTCCCACATGAGTCCAGATGAAAACACAGAGCTCACAACAATGCCTCTCACGAGTCCAACTAGAGGTCTAGAGCCCACAAGAAGGACTCACACCAGTCTCTTTGACGGATCCATGTTGGGAAGGCCCAAAGGTCAGTGATGGAAACTAGAAAGTCTATGCCGGCAAGGTGAAGGAGCTGTGCTGGTAGGTTGAGGGTTCTACACTGGACCCGAGAAGTCATGCTCAAAATAAGACCAGGACTGCCCTGAAAAGCACCACAGCTATCCTCAGTGACACGGAGGCCCCGAGCTCCTCCGACAACAAGCACAGTCGAGTACATGCCATGAAGCCAGTGTGACAAGTTCATCCTGGAGACCAAGCGGCACACGTCTTCCCCTCTGGAGTTAGGAAGCAATGCTCGATGTAAGGACCAGAGCTTCTCCAGGAGAACCAACAGCTCAATCAGCACCTTGTAGGAGAACCCTCAATGCCTCAACACCTCAACAGCTTAATACCTCAATGCACCTCTCTTCTCCTTCTCCACATCTCTACTAATGCTGGCAACTTTCCTCAGGCAGGACATCTATGCTCAGCACCATGCTGATGTAATCCAGCTGGTGTTAAGTTGACCACCAGTTTTTAATCCATAACAGTTACAATGCTGACCCCCCACCCCGCAAGAGTGAGTAGCCTGGAGAAGATACAAAGGACATGAGAGAGGGTTATCACTTGCTGCTTTTGCTGCCTTCTACTTGCTACCAACTGTTTCTCCAGTGTGATGCCCCTCTACCATGCCACCCTGGCTTGGAGCCAGCTTATTAGGGACTAAAACCTCTACAACTGTGAGATATAATAAACCTTTCCTTTTTTAACTTTGGGCATCAGGTATTTGACCTTAGCATTGACAAAAGTAACTAAGACAGTCTCCATGAGGACAGAGACTGGTATCTGTTTTGCTCTCTGCTCCATACTTCCCTAGTGCTTAGCACGGGGACTGACACACAGTAGACCCCCAATCAATGCTTGTTGAATAGATTTATTAATGTGTTGAAGAACAGCCATGCCTCCCCTTCAGGGAGAGAGAAAGGGAGAAAGGGAAGGTAAGAACGAGGGATAGAGGGAAGAAAAAGGAGAGAATAACCTGGAGCAGAAGGGATGCCATGGCTGTTTTTCAGCACATTGATTAATTCACATAATAAGCACTGATTGAATGTCTACTGTATATGAAGCCCTGTTCTAAGACTGTGTCTTAAATCCTCTGTCTTGGTGCCCTGTTGGAAGTATGGGGTGCATGAACTCCATGTCTGGCTCTGCATGCAACTGCTGATAATCCCCAGGAGAGACTTCCTCTCTCCTGCCCTCTTTCCCACATGCTCAAGTTAGTTCCTTATTTGAGTATCTATCACTATGAGGTGGAGGTGGATGTGGAACCACAACAGCAAAGAATTATGCTAATTTGGTCTGGGAAGAACAAGAGGGAAAAAAACCAGAAATGAAATATCAAAGCAATAAAAAGTGTATGAGTTTATGAACATAAAACGTGTACAACTGTTAAATGGAACACTGTCAAGCAGATTAATTAGTTAACATTTGGAAAGTGCATTGAAGATGAAAATTGCCAAATAAGGGCTTCATATATTGAGCCAATATCTCATTTGTTATAATTTGATGGCATAAGAAATAAGTCCACTAATTGTTGAGAAAACAATTGCGCCCAAGATGGATACAAAGGGCCTTTTGCCCATGGGAGGCTAGGCCCAGCATGGCCCTGCTTTAGGATTTTGAGTCAAGCATTTTCCCCAGTGTCTTCAAGGTCACAACTGTGGAGCTAAACTTCGAAGTTCTTTGCCTTTTGTGGCCAATTTCTCTGACCTTGTCATCCCTGAAGACAGCTAGAGGACTCTTTTAGAGGCTGCCCAGAGAAAAGAAGTCTTTATAAGTAAGTCTTGTTAAGATTCTTCCAACCCTAATTTAGATTATGTTAAAATGGAATTTAGGCTAGTGTTCCCTAGATACATAACGTTCTATCTTTTGGTAATATTGAAATAGTGTGCTATTGAGATATTCCTGAATTACAGCATAACAAGAGCCAGGAAATAGAACAGAGTTCCCCTGGGTCAAAAGGTAAGAATCTGTGGAGGAAGATCCTCAAATCACAAACCTCTGGGTGGCCAATGGCATGGAAACCAAGTCCTTTCAATATAATTTGTCTCTGGAAACAGCAGCTGGGTTCTACTTATTTGATTTAGTTATACCCATCTCTCTAAAAAGCATTTTTATTTTTACCAACATCTATTTTGATTTACTTAAGTTTTATGATCCCTCCTTCTACCAAAAAGAACTGAAGTAGTTTACAGATTAAAACAAAGAGCAGAGAACTAAGGCATTTAAAGATGACAGAGCACAAATAATGCATTTCTGTGCTGAAATTCCTAAGATACAGTGCACTTTGGTTGAAAAAGTACTGGAGTTGAAGTAACAAAAACCCTGTGTGCCAACTCTCACTATGTCTGACTGTGCGGTGTTGCTCAATCTTTATTCCTTTGGCCATACAGTCTCTGAAATTTTTTCAAACTGATTTTTTTTAAACGTCTAGCAAATGATGTTCTGGCATTACTATATCAAGAAAAATGGTGTGGGGGATGTTGTCAAGGAGCTGGGTAAAAAGCTAAAGTACAATCTGAGTACAAACATAGTATGGGGGTCAGACGGGGTGCAGGAGAGGATTGACTGAAGTTAGAATTGGCTGCAAGAGCAAGCAAGGTGAGGCCAAGCTGATCTTGAGCTTCTGTGGCCAGGCAGCAGGTCCTCATCCCTCACCCTGAAGTAAAGCAGGAAATGAGCTCAGCTGTCCAATATGGAGTTTAGGATGATGGGAAAACCTGCAAGTGACAGAATGGCATAACCATGTCTGGTACAAGCTGGACCCCAGACAAGAAAATGAAGCAGGAGATAAAAGCACTGCATTGTTGGTATTTTGGTAAGTGAACAGATAAGGAGGCACAGGAAAGGTAAGAGTGAGGGGGACTGAGGGGTAAGGGCTGAGTCTTGAGTTTACGAAAAGATAAAACCAGGTTGCAAAGCACCAAGCGTCTGTTTCTGTAATTAAATGATCTTGATATTTGCCCTGTGTCGCTGTCTCTAATTCCATCCAAACCTTCCAAAGAAAATGCCTGCTAGAGAGAACACAGAGATAGAGCAGAGGTCCTGAGGGTCACCACTGAGCAAACATGGCTCCGTTGCTGCTTTCCAACCTTCATTCTGTTTCCACTGTGTGTCCCCAAGGTGGCATCTATTCTTACAAAAGGATATGGATTGCACACTTCCTGGGCTTTCCTGACTAAAGATGCTTGACTCAGTGCATTCACACAACTGAGTTTTATTTGCAGTTCCCAAAACCTGTTTCTCTTTCAAGCCTCCTCCCTTCTAAGGCTGTCTTTTGTGTTGTACACACTGCTGGCCTCCAGAAGCCTCAAGTAGATTAGGCATGAGTTAGCTAAGGGTTCTTCCCTACTCCTTAGGAAGGACTACTGCACAGATCTTGGATTCAACTATATGAATGAATCTTCATGGATTCTTCCCTAAAATGATACTCCATCAATACTCAGCGCCAAGAAGACAGTTCCAGAACTTTTGTATGGCATTTACTACTTGGCACCTAGTAAGTTCCAGGGTACTATACTAGCAAAACATTTACCACAAAAGAAAAACAATTTTCTTTCCCTCTTAATCTCAGCACCAAAGATCTCTTAGTTGGTTTAATAAAAAGAATAATTAGCTTTTATAGAATATAAATTGGGTTATCTTTTAGATATAGTACACATGCATCATACATTTTAAAATATATTACATGTTATATAATACATAACATTACATTATTAATAACATTATATAAGGCCAGGGATATAGCTCAGTGGCACAACACCTGCCTGGCAAGTGTGAGGTCATGAGTTCAATTCCCAGTACCAAAAAAAATTATATATTCCTACATATAATAATCTATTAAGCATATTATGGTGAAGTATTCGACAGTAAGGCATCTTTCAGACTTGCATGGTTCAGCAATTATAAAAGATGATATCCCACAAATCTGAAGCACCTTTTTAGTAATTATTTAGAATTATTACAGATTATTTTAGTAATTATTTAGAATTATTACAGATAACATTACTGATATAATTTGTCATTCCAACTTTCCTAACGATATTCATTTATGACAAAAATGTAGCAGTCATAAGACCAAACACAGGAAAAATGAGGTATAAATGAAAGAAAGGGTCAACCAAGGATATAAATTAATAGGATTTGGCTTTCTTAGAGAACTGTTCACAAAGAACATTTCCACCCTGAGTTTCCCCTTCACAGCTCCCAGTCACTCATGAACTGGGGTCAATCTCAGGCTGAACTAAGAAAAGCCTTTAGGGATGGCTCAGATACAGAACACAACATAATACTTCTCCTCTGCGTGCTCAGAGAGTAAACCTGGGAGTACCAGTTTGTGAATGGAGGAGGTGTTATTGAGCCTCACGAGCAAGGGAAAAGTAAAAGAAATAAAAAGACATATGTGCATATGTGGAAAGAAGAAGAGTTGTAGAAAGCTCCAGCAAGAGGGGCCAGAGATGTAGCTCAGTGGCACCAGGCCTGTCTAGCAAAGACAAGGCTCCAAGTTCAATTCCTGGTACGAAAGAAGAAGAAGGAGGAGGAGGAAGAGGGAAAGGAGGAGGAGAAGGAAGAGGAGGAGGAGAAGGAAAAGGAGGAGGAGAAGGAGGAAAAGGAGGAGAGGAAGGATGAGGAAGAGGAGGAGGAGTAGAAGAAGAAGGGGACTCCAGCAAGATAAGTGCTGGTATTAGAATGACATCCCTGTATTCTACACTACTGATAATTAGGAACATCATCCTCTGCCCTCACATATCACCAGTTGTAATCACTGCTCTGTCACCACATGGATTGGCTCCAAGATCCCTCACACAGTGTGAGTATCATACTGCATATCATTAGCATAAAAAAGATCAAAATTCAGAATTGAAAGTGTAATTTGTACGGAATGCATATGGCTTTCACATCTATATAAAGTTGAAAACTTATGAATCACCAAAAATCAGGGATCCTTTGCATACAGAAATGCTGACGGATAATATATGGCCAGCTCTTAATGTTCATAACATCCCAAAAATTAAATCACTAATACATGAAAACATACAGGCACCGTTAGACTATTGTCTAGGAAAGGGTCTCTTCAATACTTCCACAGTACCAAAGACCACTAAAAAACAAGTCAGTGGAGAGGAAAAAGGATGGGTAAATTACAATTTATATGTCATAATTGGGAGACAACAGAAGAGCTAGTGAGAATAAAGAAAAGACATGGGGAGTATAAGATGCCAAGAACAACACAATAGAGTTCCAAGTCCAGGTGGTAATGTTACTAACAGATTTGCATGGTCAGAAACAGGAGGTATCTGGCTGGTTTTGGAGGCTGTTGGCAGCGTCTGGTGGAACACAGGACAGGACTTGGAGACTCACATCCAGTAGAAGGGGAAAGGACAGATCAGTACCCTGGAGATGCAGGCTGTACCACCCACTCATATCTATTTACTCTTCAAGAACCTACACCAAGTTACCAACAGTCTCCATCAGAATATCACAGGCCTTGGAGCTCCAGTCCCGCAGGTGAGGATAAAAGGGTGCCAAGCCGTCAACACCTACAACTTAATAATTACGCATTTAATACAAAAAAAATTAATCGACAAATGTGAATATAGATACAATTTCCTAAAATTGGTTTATTTATTCTGCCTATAATCTTTGACCTAGAGCCAGTTTAAGGACAGACTTGCAGTTGTAAAATTTTAAAACTTTTAATAGCATTCTAGGTATTTAGAATCAACTCATTCAACAAATATTAATTACACTGTCAGTACTTAAATATCTTTGTGTAAAGTGTATAGTTTCTGTTATAGTAATTATTAATTTCTGAAGACTTTCTACTCCCTCATTTTTTTTCTTCCTAGAACTCTTAGGTTTTCTCTGTTTTCCTCTTTGGAATCATAAAAGTAAATCATATTTGAAATGAACAAATAGTGTTCCTTCTCAAAGCATGAGCAGTGGGAAGAACTGAGACTGGAAGAAAAATAAAATGAGCTAAGATCATGATGAGAGATAACACTAAGAAATGCCTTGATGAGGGGAGAAGATGGGAAGAGTGAGAGTCTTTATTGTGCATATTACACATCATCATAATAATAATAATAACAGCAATAAGATGAGTTAGTGCCTCTAGAGATAAAGCAATTCCATGGAGGAGATTGGTTATTCCTAAAGATAGCACCAGAGGAACAAGAACTAACAAATGTTGGATTAGGATTTTCTGTGTCTGACCATTCAGTGTCTGTGGATTCAACCAAGAATGGAAAATATTCAGAACAGCAAAACAGTATATCTATACTAAACTAGAACAGACTTTTTTCTTGTCATTATTCCCTAATACAGTATAACTGCTATTAACAAACTGTTGGGGCTAAGGATATAACTCAGCAGCATGAGCACCTGCCTGGCAAGTACAAAGTCCTGAGTTTGATTCCCAGTACATTAAAAAAATTATTCTCATTTTACTGGATATTATAAGTAATTGGGAGATGATTTAAAGTATATAGGAAGCCATAGGCATATTATATGCAAATACTACACTGCTTTATATAAAGGTCTTGAGCATTTATGGATTTTTTTATCCATGGGAGTCCTGGGCCCACTCTCTCATGCATACCAAGAGAAGATGAGATTTACCTATATATTATGATTGACACTGAGTATCAGGAGATGCTGTGTGGACTGCAACTGCAGGAAGCTGCCGTGGAGGGGATCTTCTCTGAATTTCACCAGTGTTATTCACCGTGGCCTTTTGGTCTTCCATGCTTCTTCTTTTGCAAACTCCCTTCCTGTCTGCTTCTCTCCTTCTTTCCTTCTTTCACCCTTTCTGTGTCTTCACTCTTCCTTTCCTTTCAAAGAGTTATAATAATAAATCAAAACATTCTACTGCCACTCACCTGACATTAATGAGGTTCTGAACTAATTTACAAATCTATCTCAAAGGCAACTGATGCTAAATCAGTTTATTTAATATAATGGTAAGTTTTATTTTTTCTTATCACAGAGACTTTTGATTGAAATTTGAACTTGAAGTAGTTTTAAGTACAGATAGACCACAGTTATTGTCACTATGGACTCCTGAAAAACTTCATCCTAAAGCCTCATTGTACAGCAGATTGTGTTTTCCCAAAACTAGTTTATAATTAGACATTGTAATCTTGATCAAGGACTCAGAATCCAATATATCATAAGAATTTCACAAAGGAAAAGACAGAACAATTACAAAGTTATACAATTATTTGAAACACCAAGAGTAGGCCTTTGGTCTTACATAATAAGCAAAAAATACAATATCTACAATGGCTGTGTAAAGGCCCTAGCCTACTATTAATACATTAATCACCTAAAAATGTAATTCTACCTTGTCATAAATTCAACTGAAAAATAACATATTATCTATAGCAAATTTTAATTAACAATAATAAATTTGATATCCTTGACTTTAGAAAAACCTCCTAAGGAAGGTTTTGGGTAGGTTGAGCTGAGGCTCATTACAAACTCATCCACTGAGAAGCGACCATGGAAGAGAACAGTGGGTAGGTCTGGACTGAGTTCTATTGAATACTTTTATTAGCTACTTAAATAAATTAACTGAGAACATGCTAAATAAATTCAAAGGGGGTGCTTCATAACTTCAACATCTTGGTTAAAATTGATAGGGAATAAAAACTGCAGAAGTAGGCAGATCTAATAGAATGAAATTTAATAAATATTAATGATGAAAAGATTATCTAAATAGAACAATGAACTGTATATAAATGTATCCATAGGTATATCTAGATCTAGATCTGTATTTAGTGAGTAGCTGCCAAGAGAAAGGAGATGTGCAAAGGTTTAAGAGATTTTTAAAAAGAGTTAATCTTAGAGAAAAATTTAAGAGAAATTTAATACTCATTATTAAAAGTCAACAAAATATATATAAATGGACAAAATAGGTACACTTTGTAGGTTTGATTGATAAACATAAAACAATGAAAGCAGAAACTGTGAGGTCTATGTGTTCTTGTAACCCCTTTGCCCATTCCAGAGGACCCCATAGATCCTTTGATGTCGGTCTGTTGAGTGCCACCATTGTCTTTCTAGCTAGCTACCTGTACCTTGTGTCCTTCATTTTGCCTTCATCTGACCTATCTTAGGCACCCAGTAAATGTTCATTGAATAAAAGAACGAATTAGTGTTCTGTTTTCTAATAGGAAACAGTATAAGAGTCAAAATTCCTGAGTTCTGCTCCCACCTTAGCTACTTGCTGCTTTCGGATCTGGACTAAGTCCCACTGAGAAATTCCTTTCCCTATGAACACACAGGATCACCATTATTACTTCTCTCTCATGTTGGTTTCATCCTGGGAAAATTTTGAACTCCCAAAAAACTTCATTAGACAATATTTCTTGTTCATTTTTCCTTAGAGAGAATCACTGTTGACATTAAATTGATACTCCTGGGTTGAAAACTTACATTTTTATAATTTAAAATTTATCATGCATATATATTCCCTTTTAAAAACTGAAAATACATTGCTACCTTCACATTGCTATTTTCAGCTTCTGGCCTTCAAGCTAGAAACAAGTCTTGAGCTTATTCATAGGACCTTCTCATTCTAACACCCTTGAAATCCGTATTACTTCAGCTAAGGGCCTAGAGAAGAAGTGGCTGGCATTTATAACAGTCTACATGCAAACGTATGTGATTATGGATAATTATTTGTGAAATCAGAAAAAATGAAAACAAGATTAAAAAATGAAAGCAATTATCTATTTAAATAGCAACAAGAGGAATATACTCTGTCCTTTTCTTAAAAGTCTCAACAAGTATTTCCAAGCACAACACAAAACTACCAAAGAGATATTAATGAATCCCACCATGTTCTAGAAAGATCTTTGAAAGTGAATGGTCCCCCTTCACCAGCCAGAATCAAGAATTTATTTCTCAGCATCCTTGCATTAGGGGTGCCAGGCTGGAATCAAGATGCATGAGGCATCTATCTCTAGGGCAGTGCTCCCCAAGGCAAATGACACATAGATGGGAACATTTCTAATGCTATTAGTTGTTGACAAGGTCCCCAGGGAATGAAGCATAAAGGGGAAGAGGATGGGTGAGAAAGCAGAGCCATGAACACTGCCTGCTGAGAAATGGACAGGAGGAAGTGCTGGAAAAGTAGCCTATGGCACTGAGGAGGCAAAAGCCTGGGCCCTCCTGCTCGTTCGAGATGCCTACATTTCTCCTAGGACACATGCATTTCCTGCATGACCCAGAGATCTTGGGAAAATCTCTTGTCTTCACTCTGCTTTGGTTACCTTGTTCACCCACTGGACATCTTCATGTAGCCTCATTCACCTTGCCAAGGGGAAGAAAAGGTATAAGCACTTTGAAAAGTTGTAAACATTACTAAATTATAAATTTAAAATTTTTTTCAGTGTATTTAAGACAAAAATCAACATATCTGTGTATCTGGCCTGAAAGAGCACTGTTGCCTAACCCAGGGGAGTGGGCCACTCATGGCCTTTTAAGCCAAGGACCCGAGATTCTGGGCTGGCAAGGGCCAGCATAAACACACCAGATATAGCAGGTGTGACCCTTCCCAACAACGCTTTAAAAAGCTCCACACCTTTCATTTCTTTAAAAATATTAAGAATAAAAGAACTGAGAAAAGGAAAAAAGAAATCCCTAAGGAAAAAAATATGAGGATCTTTTAGAAAATGTGAAAAGAGAAGAAAGAAAATAAGGAAAAGATCAGAAAGAAAAAGTATTGAGAAGAAGAGAAAAGAAACGAAGAGCAGACATGGGACAACTTGAAAAGGAATGGTAGAATGTATTAAAAAAAAACTGATTTCACTGAGCATGAGAAGAAAAAGTAATGCCAAATAAAATGTAAAAGAAAAAGCACTAAAATGAAAGCGCTAGCAAAAAAAGAAAGTGTCATGTAGAGATAAAAGAGATTTTTTTTTAATGGGGGGAGAAGTCCTCCTAGCATTTTTATTTTGTTAGCCAAGGAAGAATATGAATTCTAGAGAAATGATGAGACAAGTGAAGGAGTGATACATATACAAAATTGAGTGCTACTAAAGAAAAAAAGGGAAGAAAAGACAAATGATGTTGGCAAAGGAAAAATTCTTAGGCAAGAAGTTTTTTGCAGCTAAATTAGGTTACCAGCCTTCTTACAAACATCATCTTCAACTTTGGAAAAAAGCGTTCGCTGAACACTGATCCTGGGAACACTGATACGGAGAATAAAGACACTTTAAAGAAGAATGAAGACAGGCTTGCTTGCCACCACCATTGGAAGGTTTGCTTCTGTGGGCAGCCATCATAGGCAGGGACACACAGCCAGATCCGCTCCTGCTTTGCCCACCACCACAATCAGAAGGCCTGCTTCCTGAGGGCAGTCACCACAGGCAGGGACACACAGCCAGGTCCACCCAGTACACCCACAGGCCACCACTGGAGACCCTTGCTTCCTTCTGGCAGTCAGCGCCCACCAGGAGAATCAGACAAACACACCCCTGTATGCCTGCCACCATCAGGGGCATCCCAGTGCAGACACACAAGCTAAGAAAAAAGCAGCTTCATCACCATGCACCCATGACCATCGGGGAAGCCTCAGTGTAGTCACACAGGTCTGGAGAAGCTCACCCAATTGCCTCCCCAGAAACCTGGATTCAAAGAAACCCAGGTGCTTGGTCCATTCCCCTACATCATAAAGGGCAGCCAATGTGGGAAGAGCCTGAGGCCCCACAACCAGCTTGTCAGGAGGAACCCAGGCAAATATCAAGATGAAGGAGCAAAAGGCAATCTCAGCCCTCTAGCCCACACAGACCAAGTCTAGGAAATATAGTCATAGAGGAAAATGGAAGTCACACACCTGAACTCTCTGAAAGAATAGCAACTGAAGTAAAGAAACAACTTCATGAGTCTGTAAAAGTAATCAGATCACAAATAATATCTCAGGCAAAAGAAGAAACCACAAATATAATGAAAGAATTCCTGGGCATATCTAAAGAAGACACAGAGCTGGGGATTTAGCTCAGTGGCATAAGTGCCTGCTTTGCAAGAGCATAATCATGAGTTCAATCCCTGGTACCAAAATAAATAACTAACTAAATAAATAAGACACAGATGAAAAATACAAGCATAGGAAAATGATGGAAACCTTGAATGAGCAATACAGGAAGGAATTACAATACATGAAACAGATTCAAAGAGATATGCAGGAAATTAAAAACTCCATCAAAAGCTGGCAAAACCATTTGAAAGAGACTGAAGATACACTTTCAGACCTTGAAGAAAGGGTAACAGCTAGCAATCACGAAAGGAAAGATCTAAAAATAACAAAGAACCAGGAAGTAACAATACAACAGCTGTGAGATGACACAAAGAAAAATAATTTAAGAATCATAGATGTCTGCAAAAAAGGAGGAGTCAGCACAAATGACTTAAAAGGACTATTTACAGAAATAACAGCAGAAAACTTTCCAAGCATGGGGAAAGGATTTGGCATATAGAGAAGCAAGGCATATAGAACTCCTACTAGCCATAATCAAAACAAATCTACACCCAGATGTAATAATCAAGATCCCAGAAATTCAGCACAAGAAAAGAATATTAAAAGCTGTTAGAGAAAAGAAATAGATCATCTATAAAGGAAAACCCATAAAAATCACAGCAGACTTCTCAACACAAACCATCAAGTCAAGAAGAGTTTGGAGTGAAATGTTTCAAATCCTGAAAGAAAACAACTTCCAAGCCAGGTTGATGTACCCTGCAAAACTATCATTCAAAATGGTTGGAGAAATAAGATACTTCCATGATAAAGAACAATTGAAGGAATTCATGACCACCAAACCAACCCTAGAAAGAGTGCTAAAGGATATTCTAAAGAGAGATAAAGATGACGACGGTTCCAGGAACAACAGCAGAGGAAGACTACTAAACAGGACAGGCAATTTAATGAAGGGAAAAAGTGGAGGACAGGAGATGAACCAATGCATGCCGGTTGTAATCATCAATGTAGATGGTCTCAATTCACCAATAAAAAGAAACACAAGGAGAGTGGATCAATAAACAAGATCCACCAATACGCTGTATACAAGAAACACATTTAACTTGAATGGAAATTCACAGACTGAAAATCAAAGAAGAGAAAACAATTGTTTCACATGACAGAAGATTAGAAAAAAGCAAGGGTAACTTGCCCATCCACTGCAGAATGTATAAGAAAGATATGGTATTTTAATACAATGGAAAGCTACCCAGCTATAAAGAAGGATAATCTCGAGGCTCCTGTAGGTACATGGATTCAACTTGAGATCATGCTCATGGGAGAAATGCTTTGGTCTCATACAGGTGAACCCCAAGTTATCTCCCTAGCATGAAAAACTGAAGGCATTAGTGGGATCAAAAAAAAAAAACAATAGATATTATGAAAGTGATAGAGAAGGAAATGCCTAAAAAGGGAAAATGGTAACCACTGCTAATTTCCTATTATCTTGTATTGAACTCTTGTATTGTTTTCATAATTTTGTCAGGTTTGGTTTTATTCTGTCTTGTTTTGTTAAATTTTACTGTGTCTGATGGTATTGGCAGCTATTTTGAACATAATGGGATATATTATGGTAATCATGATTGATTTCCTACTATCTTGCTTTGAAGTCCTATACTATTTTCTTTCTTTTGTTTTGATTGGTTTTGTTCTGTTCTGTTTTGTTTTGTTTGATTTTATTGTATGAGATGGTATGCACACCTATTTTGAAGAAAACAAGAGAGATTATGGTAGCCATTCTTCATTTCCTGTCATCTTGTTTTGAAATCCTGTAATGCTTTCATTCTTTTGTTCTGACTGGTTTTGTTTTGTTTTGTTTGATTTTATTATGTATGGAAAATGGACAGCTATTTTGAAGAAAATGGGAGACATTATGATAGCCATTACTGATTTCCTGTTGTCTTGTTTTGAAGTTCTGTATTGCTTTCCTTGTTCTGTTCTGATTTGCTTTATTTTTTTTTTGGTTTTGTTTTATTCTCTTTAAAATTAAAAAAAGAAAGAAAAGAAAACTATTTAACTTAGAATAAAGGCACCAAGGAGTGCAAACCAGTCTTTCATCCTGACACCCAACACAGAGGATGCCTTCTAAAAATATCCATGGAAATGAATCACATGATAGATAAGTGAAAGGACAAATCAATAAACCTATGGAGAGTCAACATTTTCTTGTGTTATTTTGGACTCCTAGTAATGAAGGAATGGTTCCTTGCTCCCAACACCAATGGCCACCTCATTATGGGACATCTTCTACCTTTATCTCTGCCAGCAAAAATGACAAAATCTCTGGGATCCCTGGCTTACTCACTGGGGAGTTATCCAGCCCCATTTCCCACTAGGCAGGGGAGATGGGAAAAGAAAAAAGCTTTGACCTTTTGAAACATTTATAAAAATACCTTGTTTTATCCCTGGCAAGTTGAGTGAGGCAACACAATCCTCCTCTAATGAAATCAACTTTGAGAATTTTAACATCTTAATGACTCTAGAAAAGGAGAACAATGGAGGTCATGGGGTAAGGATGGCTAAATATTATGGTCTCCTGAAATGATTCAGATACTTGGGAACAACTATGAAGGAGACAACTTAGTTTAACAAAGTGAAATGTTAGCTAGGTTTTTAAATTTGAAAAAATAAGCCTTGAGAAGGTTATACTAGGAATAAAAAATGCACACACACACACACACACACACACACACATGATTACACTACACTTAGAGAAGTCAACACCGAGAATTCAGATAGTCACTTAATGACCCTAATGGAAGACCCAAAAACTTTCTCCACGCATCTTGACTATCTCTGTAATAGAACTCACTTCCTATGCACCAAAACCTATCACTAAATTTAAGCCATTTTTCCTTTAAGGTATACTCCCGACAAGGTAAATACTGTGGCAAACTTAGGAAACTAGGAAATAATTTTACAAGATTAAATATATATTGATCTCAGGCTTGAAAGTATACAGCTACAGAGGATAGTTTCAGAGTAGAGTATAAATAACACAGTGATCCTAAGACCTGGAGAATTTTTCATCAGTTCCCTAAGAGTCAGAGAAGCAAGACTAAGAAGTATGGCTAGGCTTCAGAAGAGTGAATCAGAGCCAGATAAGCAAGTTTTCATGTCAGCCCAGATTTTCAAGTTGCATATTAACTATGGCACATTTAAATAAATGCATTTAAAATCATGACATAGGAAGCTGTGCCTCATTTTAAATTGTCAAGAAGCCCATTAGATAAATAACACAGACCTGTCCTTTTTAAAAATATATTTAACTGGAAAGCATATTTTTAAAAGGACTTTGAAGAGTTGCTCTCACTAATGGAATTCTTGAAGGTTTCCATGTAGATTAGCAAGTTTCTTCTCCATTTAGAATAACCAGTTTTTAGTTCATGTCTGCTCTCTTCAGGTCTGAAATAATCCAAGCACTGGAAGAGCTAGTGCAATATTATTGCTACCTTTAACTTTTAAAAAATCAAAACTTAATATGTGTTTCTAAACTAAACACAGTTATTTAATTTACTTAATATGATTCATTGTTTTCTTAGCTTGTGCTCCTACAAATGGATTATCTTCAATAATAGTTTAAGCACAGTTTAAGCTCAGACTCAAATAGAAACCAGGGTCACAGAATCAGAAATTAACAGAACTTATCTAAGAAGAGAATAATAGAATTTTCTCAGAATTAGAAGGAACCTGGGCAAACATGGTAGGCACTTAATACATGCAAATTAGAAAATCTTACCAATAATGAAAATTGCATCTTTGAAAATTATGGTCATTCATATATGAATGTATCCTACTCAATATTTTCAGCAGTTCCTGTTTAAACGAAACTTTATCTGCAATACAAGACAAAGAGGAGTCAAGAGGTAATATAATCATGAGCCATTTGTGCTGTTAAGTTCATTGCCTAAAATCACTTTTTAGTGGCCAATGGCTCTTTGAGGCCAATGGGATGCAGAAGAAAAGACCAGAAGATGACCATGAAAAATAGTGCTGCAAATGGAATTCAGTGAGGCAAAAATGGACCCAAAACATTGATCTATCACCTGCAAAAGATATAAAATGTTATCTGGAACAAAATGAACTTTTCTTATCAACTTGCTAAGAGCACCTTTGGGCACCTAATACTTCCTAAAAAGTGTTTGCCAAAGGTACTCTGGTGTGAAGGTCCTAGGTGAAGAGCTGATTCTCCAAAGAGATTTGGGTTATCTTAGGTCACCACAGCATTGAGTGAAAGATGCCTTACAATCTAATAGCTCTATCTCTGCTAAATTTTACTCTTTCACTCTTTCGTTTTGCCAAGTAACATGCATTTAGCAAACTTCCAATGAACTTCCTAGGCAATACTTAATGACTTTGTGACCATCCTGTCATTTCTAAATTAGACTAGAAATAAATGTTAGAGCATTGAACATTTCATCAGTGATAGAAAACTGGGCAGCCAAACTATCTTTACTTTTTTTCCTTGGCCATGTCTGATACCTGTTTGCTTTGTGACCGGAATACACTGACAGATGTGAAAATATGACTTAAACTCAACCAGAGCAAATTTTCAGGGGAAAAAAATGTTCAAGCTTTGCATATACATAGACACCTGCTCTATTTGCATAGCCCAGGCTTGCAGGAAGCTTTAATCAATCACTTTCTGTGTGTAGAATTATCCAACCAGAAAACCATTACTTATTTCACCAGAAAAATTTTGTTTTGCATTGCTGCTAGATTAGTTACATCCTATCTCCCCACTTCCCTCCTTCCATCAGCAAAGTTTATAGGAAAATATATGACTAAAAGTCACCGTCTATTAACAACATTGGTTTATTTTTTAAATCTCCAAAGAAGGTGAATTCTGGCATTGTTTTTGTCAATAAGCATAAAAATTCTGTTGTTACATACCTCTTCATTTGTATTTATTGAATTGTCTTTACTGCGTTAAGTGCTAGAAAATTAGTAAACAAATGGAGAAAATTATAGATCAAGTAATTCTAAAACAGTATATAATTTAAAATCATGATGCAAATAGAAGAAAATTGAAGGTACTATGTGAAAAAAACAAAAAGGAAACAATGGAGTTATGGGAATTGTGAGTGGATCAAGAAAAAAGCAGTATTTGAGCTAAGATGTGAATAAACAGACATTAATTTAGCAAAAAGCAGGAAGGAGGGATGAAAAGTAAGGTCAAAAGGAGAAAAAAGTTGCAGGCAAGGAAAGCATATGCAAAGGCCCGGAGGCATGCAGAAGCCTGCTTGTTGAAAAACTAAAAGAATGCTTATGAGGACTAGCACAGAAACAAAAGGAGAAAGTGGAATGTTTGCTGATGTCATAGAGTTTTCTCTTCAAGAGCAAGTGGAACACATTGAAAAGTTTCAAGGAATGTAGTCAGATGCACATTTTCAAAAGCTCAGCTGAGTATGGTGCAGGACACAAATTAGAGCAAGGATTCCATTCAGTTACCCTAAACATTGGTGACAGTAGTGCCTGCTACAGGGAACCAGGGAGTTAGAAAGGAGTGTATATGCTTCACAGTAGCATCCAAAAAAATGAAATACTTAGGAATTAATCTAACTAAAGAAGTAAAAGTGTTATACAGGGAAAATTATAATACCCTGAAAAAATAAATCAAAGAGAACCTCAGAAAATGGAAAGACATCCCTTTTTCATGGATAGGAAGAATAAATATTGTGAAAATGGCCATTCTCCAAAAGTTGTTATCAGATTCAATGCAATCCCAATGAAAATACCATTAACATACCTCGTACACCTAGAAAAATCACTCCTAAAATTCATCTGGAACCAGAAGAGACCTAGAATAGCAAAGGCAAATCTGGGCAACAAAGGCAAGGCAGGAGGCATCACAATCCCTGACTTGAAGTTATACTACAAAGCTACTATAATAAAATCAACATGGTACTAGAATAAAAACAGATCTGGAATTAATGGAATAGACTAGAAAATACAACCATCACTACAAACACATTCAACCACCTTATCTTTGATAAAGGAGCCAAACATGTTCACTGGAAGAACGATAGTCTCTTTAATAAATGATGCTGGAAAAACTGGCTTTCCATATGCTGAAAACTAAAACTAGACCCATGCCTCTCACCATGTACTAAACTAAAATCTAAATGGATCAAAGATCTAAATATTAAAATAGAAACACTAAATCTTTTGGAAGACTACGTAAAAATCTTGAAGATACAGGGGTAGGTAGAGAATTCATGAACAAGAACCAAACTGCATGGACAATATTTCCCATAATCAATAAATGGGAGCACAACTTATTAAAGTTTGTGTATGTCCAAAGAAATCTCCAGAATAGTGAAAAGAAAACCCACAAAGTAGAGAAAAATCTTAGTGAACTGTCCCTCAGACAAAGGACTTCTGTCTAGAACTTATAAAGAATTTTAAAAAATCAGACCCCCGAAATTCAAACACCCAATCCAAAAATGGGCATCTGAGATGAACACACAGCTCTCAGATGAAGAAATATGAATGGCAAATAAATACATGAGAAAATGTTCATCATCATTAGTCATTAGAGAAATGCAAAATAAAACCACACTGAGATTCCATCTCACTCCAGAAAGAATGGCCAGGATCAAAAAACTACCAACAAATGCTGGAGGGGCTGTGGGGAAAAAGGAACTCTTCTGCCCTGTTGGTGGGAGTGTAAACTGGTGCAACCACTGTGGAGGTCAGTCTGGAGATTTCTCAAAAAGCTGGCATTGGAAGTCCCATTTGACCCAGCTATTCTACTCCTAGGCATATTCCCAGAAGAACTGAAAACATCTTACCACAGTGATATAAGTGCACCCATGTTTATAGCAGCACAATTTGTAATAGCCAGATCTTGGAAACAACCTAAGTGCCCACCAATTGAGGAATGGATAAAAAAGATGTGGTATTTTTATACAATGGAGTACTATTCAGCTACAAAGAAAAATTGCATCGTGACTTTTATAAGTAAATGGATGCGACTTGAGACCATACTTGTAAGTGAAGTAAATCGAACTCACATGTGTAAATACCGTATAGTCTCCCTAGTATAAGAAATGGTAAGAATACATAAGACTTTATGGCAATCATGGTTTCCCATTACATTGCTTTTAAGTCTTACAATGTTTTCATTCATTGGTTGGAATGGTTTTATTCTGTTTTGTTTGATCTTATTATGTGTGATGGTATGAACAGCTACTTTGAAGAAAACAAGACAATATGGCAGCCACTGCTGATTTAATATCATCTGGCTTTGAGGTCCTACCATGCTTTTGTTCTTCTATTACCATTGGTTCTATCATGTTGTGTCTTATTGGATTTTAATATGTATGATAGCATAAACAAATTTTTTATGGAAAATGAGATATAGTAGCCATTGTTCATTTTCTGTTATTTGGTTCAGAATGCCTTGTAATACTTTCATTCTCTTGAATGGTTTTATTCTATTTTGTTATGTTTGATATTATCGTGTGGGAAGCTATGCTCAACTACTCCAAAGAAAGATACATTATGATAGCTACTGTTCATATCCAATTGTCTTGTTGTGACATGCTGTGTTGCTTAATTGTTCTGTTCTGATCTGCTTTGTTCTGTTCTCTTTTGTTTTATTCTCTGTAAAATAAAAATATTATTTAAAAATAAAAAATTTCTAGGGAAATTTAGGACATGCTGTGTTGCTTAATTGTTCTGTTCTGTTCTCTTTTGTTTTATTCTCTGTAAAATAAAAATATTATTTAAAAATAAAAAATTTCTAGGGAAATTTAGGAGGTAAAAGTCAAAGGCCTTCACTATAATAAATACATAAATATATTAGTAAATCAGTCTTAAAAACAGTTCATATGGATGGGGATTTAGCTCAACAGCATAAGTGCCTGCCTGGCAAGTGTGAGATTGTGAGTTCAATCCCCGGTTCCAAAAAAAAAAAAAAAAGAGCCATAAATAAATACAAAACAATTCATATTTATTTAGTCTTCCTACCTGTCATGCTGGATTTCAGAAAAATTCTATATGCAAGTGGTAGTTTTTACAAAAGAGAACATATAAAGCTCTGTTCAGTATTAATGTTTTAAAAGAAGGCAAAAGACCTCTTACATCTTACAGGCTTATTTCAAATACTTTTATTCAGCTGTTTTTTTCCCTATCAATATATTTATAAGAGACTGTCTTAGCTTGAATTTATTTCCTTTATTCATTAATGTGTAAATGTTCACAGCCTCCTTCAATTTAGAGCTAAGCTCTGAATCCCCATTTCTCTATGTGTGTTCCCAAGGACTGGTTCTGGGAGAAGGAATAGATTTTACTTAAAATTCTTTTCATAAAACTTTAAAAATAGTTCATGATTTCTTCCCAAAGCTTTCCAGAGCCTTGAATATGCTAACATGCATTACAGATTTCCAAGAAAGATCCATAGAACATCTATTCCCCAAGACCCATAAAAGAGTAAAGAGCCATATACCTCTTGTTTTAGCTTGAACAGGGCTTTGCTTATAGTGGGTCTTTATAATTTAGTAAGTGAATGAAAATATAGATTGAGTTACAAACTCTACCACCCATTCTCTCAAATGAGTGGCATCAGAGGTTTGTCAGTATACCTTCCCACTAGTAACAATATCATAGGAAACCAAACTTTCTGATATATGAGACATCTCAATTTTTTTAACTTTGTATTTTATTGGTATATTTTAGATATACATAATGATAACATTCATCACTGGGAGTGTGTACTAGTATAAGATATATTTTGCTTCTTGTTTTTTCTCATTCTCTTCCTCTCCTTTCAACCTCTTTTTCCCACCTTATTTATAAAAGCTATGCTTCCATTTTTTTCCTTCTATTCTTGCACATTTCTTTACAAAATTTCATGATTATTTATATTTGATGCCCAGTCCAATAAGGCTACCAATTTTAAATTTATGGGATATTCTAATACATAATGTAACTAACCACTTTAAAACAGAATTATACTGAATAGCCAGGACAAGTTGGTCTAGTGGAGTAACCAAGAATCTCCATATAAAATCCATGAAAATCTTTTTTCCTTTTAAAGAACCCAAACTTTTAAACTGTCAATTATGCAAATTTTTGTTTCCACTTTTCAATTTTCTACTTAATGAAAATTAACTCCTTTGCTGCCTTCAGGCATCATCAGAGACCCTAAAAAGAGATAACAAATAAGATGATCAAACCTGGAGGGAAATCATTACTTCATTTACCTAAGCACAGCTTTTTCCCTAGTTCAGAAGAGATCAGGTCATTCAGAAATACAGAGCAATGGAAAAACAATCCCATTTGAGAAATCACATTATTACACAAGAGTCAAACACATACATAGCGAGGCAGTCAGAGTTTAATTCTATATGGGATCATCTGTGTGTTTTGCCAAAAAGAAGAAGTGTCACTATTCAAATTACAGTAATCTCAGTTATTAGGGACCTTATTCATCATTATATTGGTTTCATAATCTTTGTTTTTATTTCCTTATTTAGATTTATTCACTTTGACACTAGTAGATATAGGAAAATATGCACTCATTTTTCTTACAGTTCATTAAAACTATGCACCTACGCATATGTGCATGTATACACAGGCATTCACGCATGCATGCATGCGCGCACCCACACACACACACACACACACACCATTCACACAGGGTTGGAGTTTCTGTGTGTATTTGTGGTACTGCTATAAAAGGTTCTTTATTGCTTGGCCTTTGCCTAAAATCTATTTGTGTATCTTTTCCTCTTTTATCATTTAAAAGTCCAGCAAGAATAGTGGAGGAAAAAATTATGGTGGTAGCTATGGTTCTATCTTGTAAAAATCAATTATATTTTTTAATGAAGTGTTAACTTGAAAAAATGAGATTTTTTACTGCTAATGGAACCGTGTTTATAATAACACCTCTCTAACCTGAAGATAACTTGTTTCATGACCTCAACAGTCTAAAACAGTTCAAGAAAATAGAATTGAACTAATCAGTCTATGAGAGCCAAAAGAGATAATAACAACAAAAAATAATGCTATCACCTCATGCAGCCAGGTCAGGTTGTCTTTAAATCCTTTTAAAAGGCTTTCATAAACATAATCTCATTTGATCTTCTTAATGGTGTTAGAAAAAAAG
Organism: Hydrochoerus hydrochaeris; assembly: GCA_004027455.1. Taxonomy (NCBI): domain Eukaryota; kingdom Metazoa; phylum Chordata; class Mammalia; order Rodentia; family Hydrochaeridae; genus Hydrochoerus; species Hydrochoerus hydrochaeris. The sequence goes on from PVLA01003333.1 coordinate 190,743, forward strand.
AAAGGGTTGGTAATATTATCCCCATTTTTTAGAAGACAAATCTGGGGCTACCGTATAGTATTCTGCCTACATCAGAACAGTGTTTGGGGCACTGATAATAATTATGCCAGGACAACAGACATAAAATGATGATCCCAGGCAGGTCAGAAGACTGATCACTCTGGAAACACAATGCCTCATGTCATGCCCTTGTTTAGAAAAGCCCCACAGCCTTCTCTTTGAAATTATTCACTCCCTATAATTGCTGACGGGTCTCCATTGTGAAGCAGGATGTTACTTGTGGCTGACCCGTGACAAAACCAAAGTCAGCAAGAAGGGCAGGACTGACCTGGAATCCAACATGCACAAACTAGGCTCATGATCCAAACCACAATAACAAGGGACTTGGTGAATATTTAGCTAATGTTGCATTCAAGTATCAAATCGGTCCTGAAAACACAAGCAGTGCCTTGGTTTTGAAATGCAGCAATGAAAGTGTCTTGGCCTCAAGACTTTGTTCCTCAGCACTTCTGGTCACACGACTTGGTTAGAGGGGTAGGAAATGAGCAGAGAATGCGACAGCAAAGGTGAAGCAAAGAGGTGCAGGGTCAAACAGAACCTGCAGCCAACAAGTAGGGATCTAGCCTGGGTTTGTAGGCAGGATCCTACAGGGAGGAACAGGTGCTGGGTATATGCATGGCCAGGGCCCTGAAATACCAGTATCAGACTTAGGAAATAGTACCAAAACTCTTTTGGCTCTGCTTTCTGCTAGGCTTAGCAGCAAAGGAAGCTCTTCAGTGGCTGCAGCTGACCAGAAAGGAAAGACATCTCCTGGGAGCCCAGTTATTAAAGATTTCATCCTCTGATCCTGGTCATTGCCTACAGATGGTAAAAGGATGCTGCTGGGTCAGGCACTCTGACAGCATCTTATTCTTTTACTGGTACTCACTACTATTCAGTTGCATGGCTTTGACCAGCTTACCAAAATAGTCTGGACCTCATTTTCATCTGTAAATGAGGGGATTACATCCTTTAGATTGCAAGTCAGCAAAATATAACCCACAGCCAAATTCAACCCACCAACTATGTTTAAAAATGAAGTTTTATTGAAACTAGTCACTATTGTTACTGGCAACTGAATTAGATAGAAATATAGACAGTCAGACAGGGCTGGGCTCTCAAAGGAGCCAGTGCAGAAGACTGGATAACTTCCAACTGTGAGGGAGACAGACACCTCCTGCTGTGGGCCAGACCTCAAGACAAAAATAAATCAAATGCACCTATATATTTCCTAAGGATAAGCATCAGAAACTGATATTCTAAATAGGTCTCTATCATCCCGAGGAAGCCAGGAGTCACCATCCCAGTCCCCTACAGGAAGAGTCACTGATCTTAAAGCATGCCTGCTTGCTATGTGACTGGCTTCCCTAGTTGTTCCTGATTTAATCAATTTTACCTGAGCAATTAATCTCATTGGTTGTGCATAGTTCTGTCTCACCTTGTGAGTTCCCATGTTTTCCCCACCTTATACCTACCTCACTTTGTAGTCTTACTCTATAAAAAGTCCCTAGAACCCAAACTCATACTGGACATCTAGTAGGTTGGGAGTTTTGATTCCCCTATACCACTACCTCTCATTTACATGCCTATAGCTTCTTTCTATCAACAATGGTGATGCTAAATAGTTGCAACAGATTTATGGTCTACAAAGCCAGAGCTATTTCCTGTGTTATACAATAGCTACTGCTTTACAAGATTGCCAATAACTGACCATAGATTGCTCTTCTTTTTTGACCATTTTTTTGTCTATTCATTATTTTGATTATTCTTGATTTTTTAAGTATACATATATACAAGTAGAGAAATTTATATATATAAAATATGAAAGACTGTTCCTATTGTTAGTGACTTTACATTTTCAGAGTTTACTTTTCTACCTCTGCCTCCTCTAGCAGTGTCTTACGCATCCTCTTCCTTTTGAGGTTTTTCCTATATCTTCATTTTGCTTCTACTAAGAAGTGTTCACCTTTCTTCAAAACATTTGTCCATAATTAACTTCATATAGCTAGTAATATTTTAAATTTACACAATAATTTCTTTAGAAAACATAAAACCCTTTGAAACTACTATAACATGATATCAAAAACAAAATGATTTTCCAAAAATAAAACAAATAATCAAAAACAGAATTAAGAAATTTTCATCTCTCTATTCCCGCAGAAAATTATTGCTGGGCTCCTAAATCCATGCCCCAACCCTGCCTCATGCCTGTATGAAAATGCATGGCTGGCTTTAACCCAGCTGCTTCTCTGCTATTCATCTCATTTGAGTACCATCAACTTTAAGTTTTAACTCTACATCTTCACCTTTCTCTGCCAGCTGTGCATCATCCTCATCCCTGGCCTTGAGCATATCACTTCCTGCTGATTGTGTTTTTTTCATGTTTTCATATTCTTTTGATCATCCTGCCAGCATTTTGGCTAAAACACCTTCTCATATCTAAAAATCCCTCTCATTCTCTCTGATTTTTTTCTTTCTACATCACTTTGAATCACATGGCAAAGTTCTATTTTTACCTTTTCTTTAAATATACTTACCCTTGAGCATTCAATGATTCTCATTTCTTTCCCTGGAATACCCGGGTAGAGCATACCCACTGGGCCACTGGTTATTTGTATTTTAGCACTAAGCCTTGGGTTTCCTTTCCTAGCCTGCTGCCATTAAGAGAACTAAAGCTAAACATTGAAACAAACTATAATATGTACTTTTCTCTGTGGTGAATCTAAGAACAATCAATCAACTTCAACTGATAACAAGGGACTGTATATCCCATAATTATAGTTATACCTCTGCAGTTTGGTGCTGGTAAGAGATGGAGTTAACTGGGAAAGTTCATAAGCAATCTAGTCGAGCATCTCTCTTATCCATACTGGCAATTTATTTCCAGTATCAGTCAAAAGTAAGATAGTAAGATATGAATCAGGGCACTCTAATCCTAAAACACTTCAATTATGGTATAATCTTAAAACTTTAAGATGAAAACTAACATTTAGTGATCATTCAGTGTATGACAGCCCATATGTACACTAAGTACTTCATTGTCACTTGAATCTTAGCAGAGCCAGTGGATACAGTGATTTAGGTTGTACAGGGCCTAAGACTGGCACATCCAGGAAGACTGTCACATAATGACCCTCTTTATTATTTAAAGATTTTCATGTTTTTATTATGCCATTATTAATGTCTATGAGTTATATTTTTATTAAGGTGGGATATATCATATTCCACTTGGATTTACAAAAGAATAATACTTGCCTAAGAGTTTGATGGTCTAGCAACACTCAAAATAACCTGTGTTTCTAAACAAATAGTTGCTTTTCTCATCAATGTTCTAATTAGTATATAAAATTCTTTTTTTAATCTTTTAACAGCTCTAACATACTGCAGTTCATTGTTTTCTGTAGCAAGTAAGTGCAGAGTTCCATTTTAAATACAGAGATACTTTCATTATGATACAAATAGTGAGGTAGTAGCTAATATTAATTTAGCACTAATAATATACAAAGTAAGTATTAAATTGACATAAATTAGAGATTACTATGTAACGATCTGCTAATTATATTAGAGCATTTGTTTACTTGTTGCTATGGAAATTTCATAATTAACTGCTATTAAAATTTTTGGTCTGTTACATATCTATTATTTCTAAATTTGATTTTCTAATTATTGTAATTAAAAATTCAAATCATATATTATGTTTAATAATTTAATTTATATTATTTATTCAGAATGATTTTTGTTTGCATAATTGTAATTAATGAGAAATATAGAAACTAACCTCAAAAACTTTTTCTTTACTTGAGAAACGGGAACCTTTCAGTAACTCATACAAAGGGAGCCCATGGGTTAGCAGCTACCCTGACCCTTCCATCAACCCTTTGATGAAGGAGGTGTGGTTAATATCTCCTTTTCACAAATGATGAAATGGAGACTTAGAAATATTAAACTTGCTCAATAGCAAACTGTGCAGACAAGATTCAGACTCCAGTTTGAGCCAGAATTCTACAGAAGCAGCTCAGCTGTCTACCTGCTGAGGAACTTCAGGAGCCAGAACAAGGATACCCAATTCCGAGACATGCCCCCAGTGACCTGTCACTTCAGACCAGGCCATATCTCCAAACATGAGACTTTTGGGGGACATTTTTTATCTAAGTAATAACACTGCCTAGACAGATAGTTCTGCTACTGATGTCACCAAATGTGTCACAATAATGAAGCACATTTCTTGCAGAAGGTCATGGTGGTGACAGTGGCCAATGATCACAGTTAGCAAGCTGGAAGTCCAAGTCAGCCCTGGATTTCCAAAAATATGTGTACATTGCAGGGTGCTGAGACTTGATTGTCCTCACCAAAACTCATGTGGAACTTTAATTCCATTGTAGGGTATGAAGAAGCAGAGCTTTAGGAGGTGATTACACATTAGGGCTTCATCCTCCTCGTGAATGGAGGTTAACTGGCTTTCTTGAAATTGGATCTGTTATAAAAGCCAGGGTGGCTTGGTCTCTTTAATTACCCCTCTAATGTGCGATGCTCTGTGCTGCCTTGGAATTTAGCAGTCTTTACCTAAAAAATGGCTCTCACCAGATGCCAGATGCAGCCCTGCAATCTCCAATCTCTAGAACCAAAAACTGAATAAGCCTTTATTCTTTCTAAGTCACCCAATCTGTGCTACTCAGCTATAGCAGCAGAAAACGATGAAGTTACAAGGATAAGTGAGAAGAACATTTTGATGAGAAGCAGATCTTAACTCTGAAGCCCTTGATGCTCCTCTAGTAGAACTGCACACATCCTGAACACTACTCTAGTCACCCACCCATCCAAGCCAAGAACCAAGGAATCAGCCTCTACACCTGCCTTTCTCTCCCCACCCCACCTGTCCACCAAGATTAATGCATTTGCAAGTATCTCACTAACCCATCCTCACTGCCTGCATCATCATCTTTTATCAGGATCCCTGTGACATATGACACCCTCTTAACCAGCTTCTCATTGCCTGTGCTAACTCCTCTCTCATTTGTTCTCCCCACTGCAGTCAGATTCACTTTCCATCAGCTCAAGATTCACATTTACTAGAATCTTTGAGTCATTCTTGTTCCTAGATGCAAACTCCGCCCCATTCAGGAGGCCCTGCACAATCCCACAGCCCTCTTTTTCCTTCCTCTTCACATTTTTTCTAGAGCCTTTCTATTTCTCAAATACTTCCTGGTCCCACCTATACTAGGCCCTCTTCTTGCTGTTCCCTCTGGCCTACTTCACAGCATCATACCTGTAAAATTCACCTTGTACATCAGAGCCTCCACGCACACCCTTCTGGACCTGACCACGAGCTTTTCCCCGTGGCCTGTGGTCAGATCAGGTCACTCACTGTGTTAGCTTTTCCTATAATGCACCTTTCATTTTTCCTTCAGAGATTTTTATCACTAGTTGTGATTATATACTGATAAATGGTTATCTAATATATATTTATAGTTATTGATTAATGTCTGCCTTCCCCAGGGTTCTGTGAGTTGCCTACAGGGAGTGTTCATATTTATCTTACTCACCATTTGGATCTCTGTGCTGAGCACAAAGCATACATCAGTAAATTCCTGTTCAATGGCCAAAAGAACTATGTAGCTTTGGGCAAATAACTTAAACTTTCTCAGTTTCTTTTAATCAGCTGTGAAAAGGGAATAGTAGCAATACCTGCCTCAAAGGTCTTGGTAGTATCACCTATTTAAAGCACTAGACAGTGTAGGCCCTCAATAGTTACTCATGCTGTTATTTTCAACAACATGCTATGGGAATGCAAGGATTAGTCCCTATTTTCAAATTTCTCTTAGTCCTATAAAGCAAGATACTCAATAAACAATTAAACTCTCACTCCAGAGTAAGAGTTAATCAGATTAACTATCAGACCTGGCCTAAGGCAAAAATGTACATTAGATAACACATAAGATGTTTCATGACTTCTGCCCCCTAGGAACCCTCAAGAGCCCCAGAGCCTGTGTCACAAGCCTCACATCCTGGGGCGGACTGGCCAAGTCCTACCTCCACAGGTTAGACCTAAGCTCTATCAGGGAGAATTGACTCCGAGCCATTAAGAATTTAAGAGGGGTGTGTGTGTGTGTGTGCGCGTGCGTGTGCATGTTCCTGCCAATAAATTAAAGTTCTTCAAAGTCAAAAACCATCTGAAAAATCAGTTATTTTTAGTTTCCATATTTCTATCCAAATCAACTAAAGAAACCAAGTTTCACTGAATGATCACAGAACTGCATGACAGAGAAGGAAACAAAATCCCATACAAGGTGGACTGATGCATGAAAAAGGTAAGTATAACAAGAGTAGCGGGATCCCAGGGAAGACAACAGGGGAGTCCAGAACATAATTTCAGTTCAGAGGGTTTCAAAAGACCCTGGAGGAAGTGGCACCTCTGCGGTAGGCAGGTCATTTACTGCTCTGCCATCTCCCATTTTACCCTTAGGTCAGATCTTTGACCAGGTGGAGTGATTTCTCAACTGTTACCCAATTCTTCATCCATAAAATAGGGTTAATGACAATGACCTTCCTCTACTATGGGGGATAATTAATTAGTAATTGCAGGCTCCTTGGAGGGTATAAAGAGCGATATAAATGCTAAACATTACAGTATTTCCATAAAGCCTCTGCTGCCTCTTCTCAACACATTCTGTCCCCTGTGCCTTTGATCTGCTGTCACCTGAAAATGAACAAACAATGCCTTTGTGTCATTAAGCAAATGTATAATGAGTGCTATTCATTGTTAAAGGTTACTTAGCAGTATAACTTTTTTAAATGGAGAGGATTATGTAATTCACTGCCTGCCATATATAAGTAAAAGGAGAGAACAGCAGGGCAAACAGAGCCATGAGGCCCACAATTTGGCCTACGTAAGAATCCTGTGTCCATCATCTGAAGGAGGTCAGGATAACAGAAAGGATTAGAGGCCAAAACCTGAGCAGGAGAGTCAACATCAGCTCATTTTATAAGAACTAATCTGTCACACATGAGTATGAACATTGTATGCCCCTGTCCTCTTTCTCACACCCCTGGCTCTCCCTTCTGTTTGTTCATAGGTGGGGAGAGGATATTTTTCTTTGATTTTAACTTTTCTAGAAATAGAAGTGGGTAGCCCTATGGTGATAAAGCGCTAATCCTTCTCTGCATTTTTCCCTTCTCTCCACAGAAATGGCCCTCCTCCCCATGCCAGGGAAGCTATTAACCCCAGGGGCTATCCAAGATTCCAACGGTAACTCAGACACCCTGGTAGAGGCCACACCCTCATAGGATGTTAAAAAACTTAAAATCAGTTCATTTTATTCAATATTAAAAGACTGGAATAACATTGTAAGTCTCATCTATGTTCCCTTCTGAGTTAGACAAAAGAAATAACCTCGTTGTCCATTCAGTTTAGATTTTATAAGTTCAGACTTTCCTACTCCTGCACAGGCTTCAGGTATTTGGTAATTCTGCAAGCGAAATCTTTAAATGTTAGGGTTAACTTTTAAATCATGCTTTTTCAAAAACTATATAAATTTACAGTGTACTCCTCTCCCTGTCTTCCTTTAACTAATCCCCAGAACACAGCGCCCATATACCCCTCTATCTTTTACTGCCTTGACGATAGCGATTTTATATCTCTTATTTGGCATTGCTGTTTATAGTCATTCCTCCATAATTTTGCTTTTGCTGACCTGCTTTTATTTCAGTATCCTTTCGAAAAATCTGTCTTCACTATGCTTGGTTTAGTCAAACTTCGAAACTTATCGGTAAATGTGACACGTTTAACATGGAACAAGGTCGCCACCCAGTGGCCAAAATGGGCTCCCCTCCACACATCCTTCCAGATTCCTCTCCTTACATTTTCGTTTCACTGGACTGTACCATAGAGATGTCCATAAAGAACATCTGGCCCAGCCCCTTCATTCTTCAGATGAGTAAACTGAAGGTCAGAAGGGTAACTTATTCAGTTAAACCCTGGATACCACACAGTAAGACCAATTCTAATAAGAGACTATCCAACAGCAACCCTCAATGTTAGAACAGACCTTCAAGGGAGGCCAATCCAAGTCCTCTGTAATACAAATGCAAAATTACAGACTCCTGATTTGGGTGGATATAGAGGGTACCTTGCTGTCTTTCAATTATGCATTTAAAGAACTGAAAGAAAAGTTAGAGCAGAAAGTAATGGGGTAAGAGGTGGGCATCATAGCTCGTGCCTATAATCCCAGAACTCAGGAGGCTAAGGCAGGAAGATGGCCATGAGTTCAAAGCCAGCCTCAACTACATAACAAGACTCTGCCTCAAAACATCAAAAATAAAGAAAGAATAAAAGTAATAGGGTTAAGAAACAGAAGCAGAATAAGCAATAAAATCAATAGAAATTATTCCGCTATCAGGAAATAAGTTGCAACAAAACCACTTAGTACTTCAAAGTAAACACGAAAGAATACAGTAAAACAATGATATGCTTATAAATTATTTTATAATTCAAATAATAAACTGGAGTGAGTCATGGAATACATTGGAGAAAAAGTAAACACCTCAGTTATTTGACATTGTATCTGTCAGCGCTCACTAGAGAAAGAGATAGAATGCAAGATGCATAAGTATATAATGATTTACAAAATTGGCTTACAATGGCTACCCACAGAGTCAGGTGTGGAAGGGTGCAAAAGTGCTGTCTTCATACTGGAGATTCAAAAGATCTAGACAAAGGCCTGAGCTTGCTGCAGTGTCCTGTGTGAGTTCATGTTGAGAGGCTGAAGGGTCTGCACTGGAAGCCATGAGAGGACATCCAAGCTGAAGGTAAAGTCTGGGGTGCCTCTGAGAAGTGAGGCTTCCTTCTTCATTTCCCTTTTATACTGTCTTGGATGGATCTTCCACACCCAGAACTATGCTGAGCCAGTTTAGTTGGGTGTTTCTTACTCAAATTGACACAATCAGTTAACTATCATAGACACCATATACTGAGATCAATAAATATAAAACCACCAAACATCACTATAATCAGAACATCAGCCTAAACTGAGAAATTGGTTAATGAGTGTAATTTATTCAAAATATTTAAATTCAATTGTTTGAGAAAATTTAAAATGCCCTACAAAGATATAGATCATACATGAAAAAAAGAAAGAGGTTTTCCAAGTCAGAGAAAAATCCTTACAATTTTTGTTATATGGCCAATAATGGGTCTGTGATATTATTAAGAAAAGTCCTGGTAAGATTTAGAAAGTAGGGTTCATCCTTCTATTCTGTACATGGAATATAGTCCTCAAACATTATTTCTCAAGAGATATTTAAAGTATTTACTTGCAAAAATGTAGGGGAAATTTTGTCCAAGTCTAAAAATGGTTTATTAATAAGAAATAAGAATAGATTTCTTTTTGTGATGTTGTAATGAGTGTGCTGTCATTCAATATTTGCCATTTTTTGTGATTTCTTTCCTTATTCCAAATGAACACTGGCCATGATAATTTAGTATTTATAATTTTGGATTCTTTTTCTTAAAGACAGCTTTTTAAATTATATAAGCTTTGGAGTCATTTCTTCCCAAAGTTTACCGCTCAGTAAAGGTGATCTAGTAAGTCTCTTTTTCCATAACAGAGAAGTAAAAGGCTCTATGTTTTCCCTGATGTCCCATAAAGAGTTATATGTCATGAGATCTCCATAAAGGCAAAGCATAAAAGGGAGTGAGTAGCTGGGTGTATTGGCACATGCTTGTAATCCCAGCAGTCTGGGAGGCTGAGGCAAAAGGACTGCCATGAGTTTGAGGCCAGCCTCAACTCCATAGTGAGTTCAAGGTCAGTCTGAACTACATAGCAAAACTCTGTCTTGAAAAACCAAAGCGGGCCCAGGGGGGAGATAGTGCATGGTCTTTCAGATAGGACATAAATTATTATATTTTATAACAAATTAAGTTGAGCACATTATTCTTTGAAGATAAAATTTCCTTCCTACACTATTTACTAATGATGTGCAATGTTAGCAACTCCAAACTTAAACAAACAAACAAACAAATGTCAAAAGAGTTACAAAAAAAGTCATTGTTAATGAAGGAAAACTGACAGAGATTTTTGGTCAATGTATCATGTTCCATTTTGTAGGTTTAGGGACTAATAAAAAAAAGACAGTGTTTTATAAATTTCAGGTCACAGCCTATTATCAGGCAATAAAATTCATATAAGATGGATTGTAACAATCATTTTACAAAGAAAGAAATTATTAAAATAAAATAGCTTAGCAATAGAGGACATCACACAGAGTGGTTTTATTAAATTTTTATGTGTAGGAGGTGACTGTTACAGATTATAATGTAAAAGGCATTTATTTCTTACTGTGAGTCATAGCCTAAAATGCTTGAAAAATATGCATAGAGGGGTGACTGTACCTTGAAGGATAAGAGAATAAGAATTTTAGGGACAGCTTTCAGACAGTGTGGTAATTTAGAGCAGATGACTTGTAAATTCATTAGACTTTGGGAGGCATTTTCCTATAGAAATAATAGTCACGACTGAATTCCTAGGTAAAACCCCAAAAGTCTACTTAACTTACAAGTAGCATACAAATAATATGATTTCCGGGCTATGATATGATTAATATAATATAACATGATATAATAAAACAATACAGTACAAATTAACTATTATAATGACTCTAGCCCTAAACCAGTACTTCCATTTCAATCGCTCCCACTCATAAGACTCTTCAGCAAGATTTCAGGATTTCAGTCACATAACATAATGTGTATATATTTCACAACATTATTTAACATTTTATAATAAATCATTTAAAATGTTGTATTTTGTATGCCGCTTAACTTACTATAATTGCCACCTAAATCTTTTGGCTGAATTAGAACCACTCACACTTCCTCACTATCTTCCCCAAAAAAGAACAAAAATGAAACTAAATAAGTAAAAATAAAAAATTAAATAGACAATGGTAAGATCCAAGGATGTATTTGTTTTAAGTTATAAAATTTGTAATTCTGTCTGTAAGATAACTCTCTAGTGTTAAAATTACTGATGCCTCTAAATAAAGAAGCAAAGGAATTAAGAGTTCTATGCAACTGCCAACCTTAATAAAAATCTGCAGAAGAGAAAGTCATCTTTCATAAGAGCCACGAAATAATAAATGAGCACATAATCCTGAGTTTACTTTGTCCTATGTTACAATGACAGTAAGGGAATTATATCCTGATGATCATTTGATTTCAAAATTGTAAGAGAACAGCTCTCAGCACCATACAATTCACATGTTGGTCCTGTATAGCTAGGTATGCATCTTCTAGGTAAGCGTGTTCAGACAGGCAGAGAGGAGGAGAAAATTTAACATTAACAAAACACTTTCAATATGTGGGGCACCATATTTGATCCATTACATGCATTATCTTAGAAGTATAATGAAACATGCATATTTTGTAATGTAGTATCTATTACTAGTTTCACTTTACAGTTAAAGAAACTGTTAGTTTTTTGTGATTATTATAGCAAATTACCACAAACCTAGTGATTTGGTATGAATATATTATCTACCCACAGTCCTGTAGTTTAGAAGTCTAAATGGGTCTCACTGGCTAAAATCAAGATGTCAACAGGCAGCATTCCTTTCGCTAGGTTGCTGCAGGCTCTCTTGGCCTTGACACTTCGTCTTCAAAGTCAAGAACATCAGGCTGTCTCTCTCTTATACCACCATCTCTCTGATTCTCACTTCCATTCCTTCTTCCACTTTTAAGGACTTTTGTCATTAGATTGGGTTCACCCAGATAATCCAGGATAATCTTCCTATTTTAAAATCTGATGATTGGCAACCTCAATTGCCTTTTGTTATGAATGTCACAACCTATTTATATGATTCAGAGATTGAGATGTGTTCATCTCTTGGAGACCATTATTCTATCTACCACAAAAGCTGAGTCCCAAAAAGATGGGGTACTTTGGACAGTGTTATAGTTTGCATATAGCTGTCTCCCCAAGAGCCTCATGCATTTATAGGTGGGACTTCTGGAAGAAGGCTGGGTGAATGGGGCCCATAGTTGACTTTCTATTAGGAGCTGGGGCCAGCTTGGAGGTTGGTCTCTGGAAGGGTGTACTGTATCTCCCTTCCTGACTCCTCCCTTCTCCTGCCACTCCCTGGTTGCATGATGTAAGCACCTTTCCTCCACTGTGCCCCTCTGCCATGCCACTTCTGCCTGACCACTAGCTGAGCAGGTGCTGTAACCTTGAGTCAAAATAAATCTCTCTTTCAAATTGTGGGTATCAGGTATTGTGTTGAAGTGACTAAGAAAGGGACTAAGATACCTGCCCGAAGTCATATAACATGAAAAAAGGCAGAAACTGGATTCTCACTCAGATTTTCCTGATGCTGCCTCCCATGCTCTATAACTTGCTAAGCAGTTCATATATTTAAAACTTGTAACAAGCCCTATAATTTGGATCTAATCGGGAGATAGATCTTGAGTTCAATGTGGCAATTAATATGTCAGGCACCACACTAGTGCAAGTGACACAAAGATAGTTCTCTGAAGAGAATGGTGTATTCTTTGAAGAAAATGGTGTATTTTTTTCTTTGTATTTTCTTTGAAGAGTTGAGAATCTGAAAAAAGGAGACCCTGACATAATATTATCATAGTACAATGCAGTATATGATTATGAAAGTTATATTTCAGTGCAATATACATTCTGCTGGATTTATGAAATGTATCACTGTAGGAATCCAAAGGGGGAGGGATCAGGACAAGAGCAAGGAGCGTAGCAAGAAGACAGTATCAAGAAGCCCCTCACAGGAGTCAAGTTAGTGTTGGGCCTAGAAAGATGAAGAGGATTCCACCCAATAGGGCAGATAAAGTTCCACAGGAATTCTGCTGTTATAGCTGGTCCCTGGATACACTAGAGGAAGCAAAGAAAAGCACAACAGGCATGCAACTAAAAGTGAGTTTGGACACAGACTGTGTCAACATTGAATGACACAGGAACCTATAAAAAGTTTAAGCAAAAGACAAGCATAAACAGATCTGGCCTAGGAATGCAAGTTTATTGGAAAGATTGATGCAACTATTTCATGATAGATGCTCTTGCGAAGAAATGCAAGATGATCTACACTAAGATCTACCCAGACTGTTAAAGTTTGGGGACAGCTTTGATTTTGAAAGTTGTATATTCCTATGAAAATAAAGTATACCCTAACTAATCATAGATTGTTTTCATTCATTCATTCATTTAGCAAGTATTTGTTAAACATCCATTAAATAATGTGCCTTGTGGTAGATGAATAATCAGTTCACAATTTTAACAAGCAGATATTATTGTTGTCATGGGTCCTATATTTCAGCAGGGAAAATTGAATGGATGCACAGAAAAACAAGTAAATAACAAAAATAATAATGAAACTAAAAGATAGTTGTACTTAAACAGGCAAACAAGGTCTGGGATAGTTACCAAAGAGGTAGTTTCTTGGACAGAAAGAGTGATATTTAGCCTAAATAGCCAGATTGTACTTGTTAAAATACTTAAATAGGATATAGCCACATCTACAAAAATAGATGCTTCCAGTCTCCCCATCTACCCTCACGGGTGCCTGATCCACACTGGGTTCTCTGTTAGGACTGCCTAGAAGTTCTCCTAGGGCAGCAAACAGGACTTAATGCTTGGCCAAAGGAAGGCCTCAGGATCTTGCTCCTGCTCTGCCATCTCTGTCATCCTTTCTGATTGTTAGACATTGTAAACTGTTAGTAGGTTATTTAGCAGGGCCATATATGGAGAGGAAGGGAAGCAGCTTTTCTGAGCCCCTTCTACCAAAATGGAAATGTGCTGATTAATGTCAAGAGTCTGCTTTTTTTTTTTAAACTAGGAATTGAATCCAGTGCCTTATAGTGAGCTACACTATCAGTCTGGTTGGCTTTATTTTTGTCTTAGGGTATTTTGTTTTCTTTCATTTGAGATGCCATATCACTAAATCATTAAATTGCCAGGCAGGACTAAGACTTGTGATCCTCCTGCCCCAGCCTCCCAGAGTGCTGAGATTATGAGTTCACCACAATGCCTGGTTTAAACTCTGCTTAAAAGTAAATAAATAAAAGGACCAGGGATAGTAGTGCATACGTATAATCCCAGCAACCAGGAGGCTGAGGCAGGAGGATCGCCATGCATTTGAGATCAGCCTGGGCTCCATAGTGAATTCAAGATCAGCCCAGACCACACAGTGAGACCCTGTCTCAAAAACAAACAAAACAAAACAAACCTAAAAGAAACATGAAAGCAAAATGTTAAGGAAAGGCAGTCATAGATAAATTAGCTTCCTGTCTTGTTAGAATTTGTCAAGAAAATTTCTTGATGAGAAGATCACCTTGGAGTTAAGACAGAAAAAGAGATGGTTGGGTTGGGGATTTAGCTCAGTGTCATAAGCGCCTGCCTTGCAAGAGTGCAGTCATGAGTTTGACCCCAGTACCAAAAAAAAAAAAAAAAAGAAGGGAAAAGAAAAAGAAATGGTGTTAACCAGCTGAAGAGTGGGAGGTGATTATCTCAAGCAGAGAAAACTGCCTGTACTAGAAAAGAAGCAGGAGCTTGGCTTGTTTGAGAAACTGAGAAATTGAGCATGGCTGAAACTTCGGGAAGGTAGGTGAATTCACATAAGAAGTGAGATCAGTTTTTTAGACCATAGTAAGAAACCATATTTTTAAGATACAGCTCTTAGAGATTTTTAAGAGAAGCCCCACGCACATGAACAAAGTGATCCAATTTTCATTTTTAAGATCATTTTGCTGCTGAATATAGAGGGATTATAGAGCATGAAGATTCAAAGTGCTGCACGAATGTATGAAAGAGGAAGAGATGCTGACAGTGGACATGGAGAGAAGGCAAGTATGACATCCACTGTCACGATGGGATTTCAGGAGTCAGTGGTGGAGGTAAGAGCAGATGTTGAGAGGAGGAGGCAATGGACACCTGTGTTTTGATGGTGAGTTGCTGTGTGGGAAAGTTTTGTGTAAAGGATCAAGCATTTTAGGAAAGAAGAAAAAAAGAGAATTTTGGATTGAAAAGGTGTATCTCGAATGCTTAGGTAGAGGAAAAGAAGTCAGCATGTCAGAAAAAGAAAGACACAAGTTTGTTGTAGAAGCCGGGAGAACAGACTGCTGCAAAGAACCATCATGAGTCAACACAGGCTGCAAGTGTAGGTGCTGCACTTTGACTGCCTGACTTCAAGCCCCTTCTCCATCAGTAAAGCATTATGTGAACTTGCACACTCCACTTCTCTGTGCTTCAGTCTCCTCACTTAAAAGAAGTCAGTGCTCTGTGTAATAAAAACGCTAATTGGGGGAGGCACTAGGAGGTGGGTCCGATATGTATTAAGTGCTGATAGGTCCACCTCCTGCTGTCACACATTAAGTAAGATAGGGACAGAAAGTAATCTCTGGATTTAGAATCACGGATTCAAGGATGGAGTAGGCTGAAGAGAGAACAAGCAGTGAGGAAGCTGGAAGAGCAGGTTAACCTGACTCTGGATAAGTCTGGCTGTAAAGAGGGACTTGAAATGGGGCAGTAGCTGGAACAGACTGTTAGCTCAATAGATGTTCGATTTCCATGCTTGTTTATTTAAGATAGGAGGCAGATGTGGGCTTGTAGAATGCCAGGAGCCACAAATTCTCCTTTCTTCTCATTTCTCATTTCGCTAAAGAGCTTAACAGCATGTTAGGCCTTATGTCTAGATGTCCCCTTCAAAGCTTCATGCAGTCAGAGGTGGGGCCTTTTCAGAGGTGGCTGAATCTAGAGTGTGTGACTGATTCATGGTGCAATGCTAGGATTAAGGGTGCTAGGACTAACGGTATAAGTGCTACCTGCCCTGAGGTGGGTAGCCTGCACACAATATAAGGGACAGAAAGATGCTTGCTGCTAATTATTTATAGTTTGTCCTTTGACTACTTTGCTACCTTCTGCCCACCATGAACCATTTCTCATCTGCAATGCCCCTCTGCCTTGCCGTGCTTCCTTGGAGCCAGTCAATTAAGAACTGAAAGCTCTACAAATTGTAAGCTAAATAAACTTTACCTCCTTTAATTTTAGGGGGTGAGTATTTTGTCAGGGCAGTGAGAAAAAGTTACTAAAACACAGCAGCTTTGCCTTTTTCTCTCTTCTGAGTGTCTACCCTGATGCCTGAAATGAGCAGCTGGTTGAGTGGACACTTTCACTGAAGATGAAGGAAGCTGCTAGCGTAGATATTTGGTCAAGATGTCTTCCTAGTCCTAGTTTTCAACCTATAGCAAACATAGCATCACTGGAAAATAATTAGAATATGTCTTCTAGGTCAATTTACCCAATAACTGAAATTCACTGGAGGAATGACTTAAAGTAGACTGTGAAGAAAAGTAAGGCACATGTGAATTTTGAACTTTGATAATTTAGGGGAACAGAAGCCTAGCACAGTAGAAGGGTATGGGCAGCCCAACAGTGGTCTGAAGATTCCAGGTGGGCTAAAATGAGAAATGAGTCTGCTCTGGCACTTTTTTTACTTTGTCTGAACCTACCTCTTATCAGTTAGAGAAATAAGCAGCCAGATGCTGGGAATGAAATGCCACTCCCTAACTCGTACAACTGGATGCAGAGCACAGACCAGGCTGTGTGTACAAGGGCACACCGCATTTATCCTACAGCCTAAGACTGCACTTTAGTTTTCAGGGCATGAGGTAAGAATGAGCAAAAATAGAGGACCTGGCACTCTGGTTAAAAAAGGAATAGATACGATCTTATTTGATAACCCAGACTTCTGCTGGTGAGGGAAAGGGGGTGAGATGCCCAGGATTCCCCTTTACTCACTGATCCCAGAGCATCCCATTCACAGTGCAATTTGCTTCCACATTACTTCTAAAGCACATGGAAAATCTTTCTTAAAAACATATCATCATCATACCCTTATTTATTCTTAACATTTTTTCAATTAAATGTTGAGGCTTACACTAATAAAATATGGTAACTTTTTCAGCACCCTGAGCACATAATGATTTTCTTCATTCTTAAAATGGTTTGCTTTTTTGTACAGAAAACAAAACAAAACCTACCAGCGCTCCCTGACTCAGAGGGGTACCTGTCTTTGTCACCTCATTAAGATACCAGACAATAATTCACAGATCTTTGGCAACAATGAGGAGACTTCCACATACTGAGAGAAATACTGACAAATGTCATATTAAAAATAGTATAACTGTTATGATTCCCTCAGGCAATTGGACTTAGTTGCTTCCATAAGTCGCCCTGCTCCTCTCTCTCCCCACAGAATTAGCATTTGGGCTGCCTGCGCAGAATTATCACATTTTTCTTTTTTCCCTCTAGGTAGGTCACTAGATTCTTTTGTGAACAATGGGCATGAAACAGTCATTTCGAGGAAAAACAAAGAAAGAAACTAATGTGTACAAAATGCAGCTCTTAATATTCCTCTAGAGCATGAGTCATATTAGACAGAATTATAAAATACTATCAGAAAAGGGCACTTTACATACCATAATAGTCATTTTATAAAGTTCAATTTGGCAATTCCGAACCACATTTAATTTTCTCTGAAAATTCCCACATGGCAGGAAGATACTGCTCATTGTGGCTTTCAAGACTATTTCAGGGAACTATAAAGTGACAAGCTTTTAGAATTAGTGCTTTTCCCATAAATAGACACTAAATTACTTATATCAAATAAAGTCACATATGCATTTTCATTAAAATAAATACTAAAATAATAAGTATTTTTTCTATATAGCTATTCTGGGATTTATGCTAATTAGAATTCTGCACCACAGTTTAGTATGAATCATTTGTAGTTCCTCATCTTCACTGGTGGTGGGGCTAGTAATTTCTGTTTGAATTATAATATTTTAGCATACTAAAATCCATATCTAAATGAAGCAGATATTTCAAAGCTTCAAAACTGATGAAACAGCATACTTCTCTTTTAAGGAATAAAACTATTTGCATTAATATGTGAAATATTCTACTAAAACACTCCCTGCTGATTTCATAGAATTTTGCAGAGAATTGTGCATAATTTTCTGAAATTAAAAGGCTGAGGATTAGATATTTATGATGATAAAAATTGGATCTCAAGAATTATTAAAAACTTGGAAGACTCTCCTAAGATGGAATTTTTTTATTCAGTTCAATAATTATTTAACACAATAAAGATTAAAAAATAATAGTACAATCAAAAGATCTGCTATCCACCATTTACTAGCACAGTAACAGTGAGTCAATGAATATCTTCTTGAACGTACAACACAGAATTGAAATGAGAATTAAATGATGAAATACGGAATAATGCTCTGTAAGTGATAAGCCATAAATTCATAAATGAAGATTACTGAGAAATGGCATGGTGCAAAACCACAAATTGCTATTTATATCTGGGGAGAAATTCTCAGGAATCGGCAAGCAAATGCGATTTTGCTTTTTAAAATTTATTTTATTTTAAACTTGATGTTAATCTTTTAAAAAGTTCTTGTGATTACATTCTGGATCATTTAACTACCCTTTAGGACTCCTATGCAATGTATATACTCATGATGACATCAATGTCAAATGAGTGAACTTCAGTTGTTTCCAAGCTAATACAACACACACAGGTAGATTTGATAAAAGCTAATTATCAAAGCTAATTATGCTCCCAAGGGACAATGACAAAAATTTTAAATAAAGATTTGAAAGTAGTTTGAATCCAGAAAACTGATGAGACTATTCGATTATTACCTAGCACACTGTAGCACTGATGAGCAGGACTTGAAAAAAAAAAAAAGAATTCTGTCAGTTAGTATTAAGAGCCATAAATTAGCATTATTCGTCCATATAGATTAATAAGATCTTAAAGAGGGTAAAACAAAACAAAGCAGATTAGAAGAAAACAGTGTAACTGACACAGATTTCAAAGCAACAGGAAATCAACAGTGGCTACCATAATGTCTCCTGTTTGCTTCTAAATAATTGTCTATATCTTCACACAAAATGAATTCATACAAAACAAAATAATATAAAACTGATCAAAACAGAATACTGAAGGCATTACAGGCCTTCAAAACCAGACAATAGGAAAATCAACAGTGGCTACCGTAATCTCTCTTGTTCGCTTCAAAATAGCTGCTCATACCTTCATATATATTGAAATTAAATGATGCAAAACAGACTTTTAAAACCACTCTAAACAAAGAATAAAAGCATTACTGGATTTCACAGCATGACAATAAGATATCAACAATGGATACCATAATGTCTATTTTTCATCAACGTAGCTGTTCATTTCATCACGCATAATACAATCAATTCTCATAAACTGTTTAGAAGTTCTAGGCATGTATAAGCCTTTACATGTACATCTATCCTTTCTGCATTAGAGGGAAAAAGCAAAACAAAACAAATTACTATAAAAACAAGAAACAAAAAAGACAAATAACAATAGCAAAGAGCCCAAAACAGTGATGATAAAGGACTTCAAAACAAGGTGTTAGGAACACAACTAAGGTTGTTATTTTACGTAGCAATCTTCCGAAGAGTTCCTCAGATCACCAGATACAAACATGCAAAATTGACCCAATCCTATGAATGTTAACTGTTTTGTTTCAAGAACTAATAAAATTTGTACCACAATCATCCTAGTTATCTTAAGAATGTTTATACAAATTTAGATATTTTTCCTTATCCCTTTTTTTTCCCCTCCTTTTCCCTGAGATATTATTTTTTCCTCTTTGACCAGATTCTTACCCTTTCACAATATTTATTGAGGATTTTGTATCATTTGCGTTGGTTTTATATATATATATAAAACAAATATATATATTTGTTTTAATTGTTTTAAACAGTAATATGAAAGGGGCTGGCAATTTAGCTCAGTGGCATAAGTGCTTGCCTGGTAAGCACAAGGTCATGAGTTCAATCCCTGGTACAAAAAACTAGTAATAAAAATAAATAGTCATATGAAAATTGTAAACCTAAATTTATACAGATTCATGTAGAGCCGTACATCTATATATTTCAATACAATTATAAAATTAACATTAACTTAAAAATAATTTGTTGACACACTACTGGAAAGAAGTGGCTGAGACAGGAACTCAGAAAATGCAGAATTCAGTTTGTTTTCTCTATGTACTTTTCTATATGACCCTAGGCATGTGAAAAGACTTCATCTCTTATTTCTTCATAGTAAGAAAGGAATACAAATCTTATTCATGTAGGAACACTGGGAAGAATTTAAAAATGATGAACATACTATGAATAAAAAAAAAAATGCCTTCCCAGGTACAGTGTGTTGTGGTCAGTGAAGCTTTCAATCCAGAGTTCAGGTTTTCAGTTTATCAATGTGACTTTAGGGAAATCAATTTCCCATTATAGAAGTCACTTTCCTATCTTCTAAAGGAGACTCTCGCACCTCTTCCTCTCTTTCCCTAACAATGACCCTGGTGGTTTTGTCTGCGTGGAGGATCTCACAAGGAATGTTCTGTTGAAGGATGCAGGTCAGCCAGAGGACGTGCACAAGACAGCCAGATGAGCCAAGGAAGGCGCTGGACTTTGTGAGAAGGATGTGAAGAAAAGACTCAAATTTGGGGCCCTCAAAGCCCATAGAAGCTCCTCGCCACAGGTTGAGCAGATGAAAAAAGAGAAGTACCCGAGAGCTGACAGCTGGGACAACCTAAAAAATAACAGCAGCAAGCAGAGATTTGAGGATGACTTTGAGCATGATGCCATGTTTGGGACCCTCAAGAAAGGGAAGCCTTCCTACAAATCCTATGCCCTGCAGGTTCCTGAGGCCTGCAGGGAACGACTTGAGGACCCTAGTGCTCTTCCCTTCGTGCCCCACATCACATCTTCCCCTACCAGCAGGTCCCGAACTCTGGAGAAGCTGGCTTCTGGAGCAGCCAACACTCCTCCATTCTCACTATCAGCAGGCTCAAGGAAGCCAGACAGTAGTGGCAATGAGGAAGTTGGCTGCCCAGAGCCATGAGCTACCCTTCCAAAACCTTCTAAAGAAATGCCAAAAGTCCTGCCAGAGTCTCTCCTGTGGAAGAATTCTCACTGGGACAAGAACTCTCCCAGTATGCAAGTGAAGGGACAATCTTCACTTGAGAAAACCAAAGCCAGCTAAAGACCTGAAGCTTCGGTTCAGTAAGGAGTCCCAGAAACCAACAACCAACAACTACCTGAGGCAAAACCAGGAGTCCACCCTTCAGCCGCAGAATGCAGATCTGGTCCACAAGCACACCGAAGAGCTAGAGAAGCTGCAGAGCCTGCGCAAAGACGCAGTGTCCACCTCCAGGAGCAGCGCCACCAGCAGGCTGGAGGCCAGCATCCAGAGGAGAGCCTGGAGCTGCCCGCATCCCAAAAGCCGTTGCCCCTTCCTTAGTTTCACTGTGGACTCATCCATCCCTTACATCTTGATTTGTTTTAACCAAAGACATTCAGGCTTTCTTCCCTCTTGCCATAGGAGGAGGAGAAAAAATAACTTACAGCACAAGAAGAAAGGAGAGACCAGTGTGTGGTCTGGGGGGGTGCAGAAGCTATTTGAGAAAAGTCACGTGTTAAAGAACATGTACAGAGTCATGGTGGTGACGTCACCACAGCTCGTGTTTCATTCCAGCTCTCTTGAGAGAACTCTGGGATGGCAACATGAGTCCCTCTCTGTTCTTGCTATGCTTTTTGTTTTTTAAAATACACCAATGACCAAGGTTTGTTCCAAGGAATAATGCTGTGTCTGGAAGAGATTTTCCAAATTATTTTATTGTTTATTAATTTTGTTAAGACCCCCCAAAATGTCAAGATTTTCAACTCTACTACACCAAGCAGATTGCTGCTAGGTAAACTTGTCTACGCATCCAGTCTTGTTGTTGAACTTGTGCTGTGCAAAGAGACATTTGCCTGTTCAGTTAGAGTCTTCTGTCCTGGTTCTGCTGTTACGACTGGGTGATATGCATTAGGCCAGCACCCAGTTCTGGTGGGGAGACATGTATGACATTCTCAGTTGCTGCTAGTGGGAAAGCTGAGGGGAAAGGACCCCAAAGCATTGTGGATCCTCATCTGCTACTGAACCACATGTGGTTGTAGTTAGGTTTGGGGAGCACGTCAGCATCTGGTAAGGGTGGTAGCTCTGTGATTGGATTGTCCTACCAGAAAACCTAACCCACATTGTCATTAGGCCCATCTACGGTTCTGTTGTTTGGAAGGTAAATGGGATTTTGGTAGGGAAACTCCTAAAGGTGCCACTCCAGGAGCCGTTTCCAGCAGCTTCCCTGAGCAGAATGAGACACCTGTCTCTTCCTGAGGGCAGAGTACTGCTTCTTGTTTCTGCAGCTCTGACAGCAGCTCCCCCTAGCAGCAGTGTTTCCAGCAGCAGTGAAAGAGTGGAAAAGATAGCAGCTCAAAACTTGTCTCTGAGTAGCACTTTGAACTCAGTGCAGCTTGCAGTTCAGGGCTTCAGTCCCGGGGTTTGGTAGAAAGGAGGAATTCTAAAAATATTTTAAAGATAAGAAGCCCCTGTGTAGAAAGACAGAGGGCCTGAGTCAGAAATCTCCAAAGTATGGTATACAGCCTCTGAATGGGTTTCATCTTTTTTTTTTTTTTTTTTTTTAAAGACAGGGTCCTGCTATGTAGTTCAGGCTAGTCTTGAACTCACTATATAGCCCAGGCTGGCCTCAAACTCATGGAGATCCTCCTGCCTCAGCCTCCCAAGTGCTCGGATTACAGCATACCCCACCACACCCAGCAGGTTTTCATGTTTTTAAGGGATTAATTACAATTACTGACTGGTACTTTATAGATGTTTGCTGTCCCTAGTTTTATTTAACAACACAGGGCTACCCATGGGCCTGTGGCAAGAAATAAGGCAAATTTGAAAACCTCCTGCGCCCCACTGATACCTCAGAGCAAACACTCCCTTCTTCCCAACCCCAAGCCTTGCCAGCCACCTCCATCTTGCCTCTCTTATACAGTATGAGTAGTTATATATGTGGGGAACATAGAGGCTTCCTCACAATTCTATCTTGCCCTCAGCTGGGTCAGAGAGATTAATCTTCAGTGACACTAGAAAGGCTTCAAGGGCTGACCAAGTTCAGAAAACAGATGAATGAGTCACCATCTTCCACTGACCTGTGCTGGGTCCCCAAAGCAGCTATTCTAGAAAACACTTAGGCAGGGGGTTCAGGAAGATTAGTTCCTATTGTGACAGGCAGCGGAGTTAGTAAAAATATTAGAGGCAGTGAGATAGGGCTAGGTCCTTGAAGGAACCAGTGCAGAAGCCCAGATACCTTCCAACTGTGGAGGTGACAGACACCTCCTGCTGTGGGCCAGGCCTCAAGACAAAAGGTCAAACAAATGCACCTATATCCTAAGGACTATTTGTAAATAGTTCTCTATCACCCTGTGCAAGTCAGGAGTCACCACCCCAAACCCCTATGGGAAGAGTTACTGCTCTCTAAGAATGCCTGCTTTCTATGGGACTCACTTCCCCATTTGTCCCCAGTTTAATCAATTTTGCCTGAACTATTAATCCTACTGGTTAACCATAGTTCTGTTCCACCTTAGGCCCATCTGCCTTGTAAGTTTCCAGTTTTCCCCACCTTCAACCCATCTCACCCCATGATTTTACTCTATAAAAGTACCTAGAAAAGACAGAGTCTTTGGCAACCCGCTCGGGAACCCTTCTGTCTCTCTCAGACAGAAACTTTCTTTTGCTCAATAAATATATTCTACTCTTAACTTCCACTGTTTCTAAAATTCATTCTTCGGTTTGAGAGAACAAGAACTGTACTGGACATATAGTAGGTGGGGAGTTTCATTCCTCTATATCACTATGTCAACTAGTGTGGAGAGTTTTGGCAAACACCCTCTCCAAAAACTTTATCTCCCTGGAATGATTTTTTAAAATACCTGCTACTCTGTTTTAAAAGAACTTGTTTTCTCACTAGTGTCAATTGAAATTACCTTATAAGAGGATTAACTTCTGGAACCCTGTGGGGTTTCTCCCTTATTCTTCAGCCAAGAAAAGCATTTTTCCCAAAAAAAACCTATCAAGTTCAGTTACGTCTTGCCAAGTTAAATGTCATGCAGATCAATTTTTGTGTCAAAGTAATTTTTTAAATTTGATGAGAGGCTTGTGTTGGTTTTTTAAACACATCAATGTAGGAAAGTGCTATATTTTTGAAAACTTTAATTTTGAAAGTCATAATTTTTCTTGTCCAGTAAAAGAGTGGTGAGGAAGGTTATAAATATAAATTGGTCTCTGGCAAACTTATCCATACTTATTTTTAGCTAATATATCAATCAACATCTAAGCAGACCAGGGCTCTTGTCCCTCTCATTATAACAAATAAAGTATTTTTGATTTATTGATGGTTTATCGTTTGATCTGAAAGAAAGGATGAAGCTTGTTTTTGGAGTCTGTCTTGTTTACTATTTTCTCCTTGTTGAAACAAAATATCTATACTCAAAATTAAGGAAGGAAAGGATTATTTAGCTCACAGTTTTGTAGAGGTTTCAATTGACTACAAGGCAGGGTAGCATGGCACAGGGGTAACACTTCGAGGCACCTGAAGACAGCAAAGCTAGGCAAGCAAAAAGGGGAAGAGAACAAGCTTTTTTTTCTTCCCTTATATTGTAAGCAAGCTAACCCCTACCCCACTGCCCCCCGCCCCGGCAGGTGTAGCAATCACAGGATCTTGTGCTTTCCTCTTGCACAGGCTCAGGATGATTACAAATAAGGATCCTGACCCGCTGCTGAGTCTCAGTTAAATTTCTAAACTTCTCCAGTGGATATAATGTATCAACCATAACAGAGACCCAGACCTACTGCCTATATACATGGCAAATTTAAAGCATCACATTAGCAAGGCAAAAGTATTCTACTAGGTTAGCATCTCCTTGGCAATGACAAATTCATACTAGTAATCAGAAAAAAAAAAGTTTGTCCTTAAGATATGCCACAGCTGGCCTGGTGCTTTGTATGCCACTTTATCTGACAAGGAAAATTCAGAATACAAATGGCACATAAAGGAGGCAGGCAAAGAATGCACAGATTGATGCTGTGCAAGTTATTGATTTTGGTGACTGTCATTCTCATTGAATGCCTTTGTTGAATTAAGGAAAGAGGAACATTTTCTAATCAGCCCGACACCTTGTGTATTGGGTTACTCTTCATCCTTCTACCTTGTCTGATTCATATGGCATGCCAGTAGTTAGGCTGAACTTTACTACAGCCTTGTCTTGCTTTGAAACAAGACTTCTTGCCAGGTTTTGATGAGCACAAATGAGAAACTGGTCACAGAGAAAAAAAGACCCAGGCTGCCCTGTGCCTGAAGTCTTCTTGACAGTGCCAATTTCCATTTCTTTCTCTTAGAATTATTTCAGAGATCTCTAGAAAAGTCTCTGGTTGCACAAACTTCCTAAGAGCAGGATCTCTGTTCCTTCACTGCCTCCTTGTTCTTTGTGCAAAGGAACCATGCCTGTGAACAGCTGGCTGCTGGGTATCAGGTGTTCTCCACTGTGCCCTGTTGCTCAGTAGTGTACTGTGTTACTCAGTAGATAAACAGGGTTCTGCACAGTCCATTCCCTGTTCTACCCCACTTGTCTTACCCACCCTTTGAAGTTTAAAAGCATTCCAATCAATTCTGAAGCACTCCTGCCATATCATAGCCTGAAGGATGCCACAGAATGGAGCTGAAGTTAAACAGGTTTTCCTGACAACACTGTACTTCTGTCTTGTCTCAGGCCCACAGCTGTGAAGCTCCTGCTCCCCAGGACCATTTCTCCCTGGCAGGAACAAATACTGCATCATTTAAGTAATGATCACATTAGGTAATGTTATCTAAGATAACTAAAAGGAAGGGAATTGCTTTCTGTTAGCTGGAAATTCATGGTGCCAGAATTCATCTAACCCTGCTCACTGGCTGGCCATCTGACAGGACTCCCTGAAACAAACAAACCCATATACCTTCTGTGTTCCCTAGACTCTAAAGGAATCCCCATCTGGAGTGACATTGCCCAGTGCAGACCCCAGGTCCTTCTGGAAGACCACAAGAACACCTTGTTCTTATTTGGTAATGCAGTCCCAACTCTTGATCTTTGGCCTCTCAGTGAACCTACTGTCTTTCTAACCAGATGGCCCAACCCCTACCACTCTGACCAGGGGAACTTGTTTCATAAGCCAGCTGATCTATCCTTTTATAATTTACTGCCTTTAATAATTTACAAATACTGTACTGTGTATTTATGTGAAACTGTAAAACTCATCTTTGGTAACTGGGGACTTTGTCTTGTCTCCAGTAGTTAGTATGTATTAGGACTTGAGTTTATCCTCTTCCAGGCTTGTATTGGTTCTGCTATACAGTCTGACCTTGTGTGTTTATGACTACTCCAAGGAGTCTCTAGACACAGCACTAGTTGTTCCCACAGGTGAGGTCCCCACCAACACTTGCCACATCCCAATAAAAGAATGTAATTTGGTTTGCCAGCTGGAGTAAGTTGGTGGTGGCATAAACTCTTCACCCTCCAAACCACAGCTATGACCTCACCCATTCCTCATCACGTTTGTACTCATTTAATAGACGTATATCATCACCCATGCTACTCCATTTTTCCTATTAGTGTCCTGAGCTCTTTGAAACAAAATGTAGGTATAAGTTAACCCTTACCCCAATTAGGAACTCAACCAGACAAGTTGCTCAGTTTTTTCAGAAACTGCCGATGGATTCACGTGATGTCTTACAAAGTCAATGATTTTTTAAATTTTTTCTTACTTTTTTTATATTTAAAAGGTGGTATTTTTTGTAGTGTAAACTTCAGAAGATGCATAATGCAACCTTTAAAAAAAAATTCTGTTGGTGTGTTTTGTATATACTCTGTGTTCTTGTAATGAAAATACACTTTTTCTTTGTAAAAAGCAAAAGCAGGGAACTGGGGGTTTAGCTCAGCAGCATAAGGGCCTGCCTGTAAAGCTCGAGGTCGTGAATTCAACCACTGATACAAAAAAAAAAAGGCTAAATTAGGTATGCAATAAGTAGGAACTGCAGAAGTGAAGTTGTAAACACACTCAGCTATAAGGCAGAACTGCCTGCAGTTTTGCCTCTAATCACCTGTTTTCTGCTATTTCCAGTCAGATATCTGGACCCTACGAGAGCGGGTGCCACATCTCTTTATGCGGGGTTACGGGACCAGGGCAATTTTCCCAGGCAGGCCCCGCGTTGCGCGACGCACCCGGACACTCTCTCTGCCTCACACTCTAAATTACCCCAGGTGGATCCTTCACTGCTTTCACACACAAACTACCATTCCCAGCAGGCAGAGCCCGTGCTCTCAGCCCGCCGGATTTCCTGTTGAACGTCACTTCCGCCTTGGTGCTTCCCACCAATGACCCGTGTACGGAGGCGGGCTAGACCGTCTCAGGCTCCTCCCCTGCCGGGTGGTTTGGAACCTCAGGTTAAGGGCCTGGTGAGGCCCGCGGCCTCCACAGGCTTCATGGCTTCCTCCGGGAAACTCAGCGCTCTTCGTCTCCCGCCGTTGCCCACC
>PVLA01003334.1:0-46677 GCA_004027455.1 Hydrochoerus hydrochaeris
GAGAGTGAATGGACCTGCTGGGCAATGCTAGAGACATCTCTTCTCCATCTATTCCCCCAGAGGGATAAAGGAGGCTCCCATTAAGTGGGAATCACATTAGAGGTGCAATGTCCTAAATGCTAACCCCTCAACACACGTGAGTCCTATGAACCTGACATGTCTTAGTCACTTTTTTGTCACAAACAAGCTTCCCAACATTCACAATTTAAAGGAGGTTTTGGCTCAGATTTTTAGGTTTTAGACATTTTAGTGTAGAGTCAGCTGGTGCCAAAATGGAAAGGGCAAGTGCAAGGGCCTCAAGTACAACGGCTGCTCAGCTCACAGAAGCACATAGCAAAGAGAGGAGCCGGGGAAGGAGATGCACGCTCCAGGTCACACGCAGTGACCCAGATCACAGAAGCCAGCAAGCACATAGCAAAGAGAGGAGCCGGGGAAGGAGATGCACGCTCCAGGTCACACCGCAGTGACCCAGCTCTTTTGACCAGACCTCTGCACCTCACAGCATATAAACCACAATCTAATCTTACAAAAGCCCAGCCTCTCAACACAAGAGCCTTTGGGGGGGACACTGTAGCTCTAAAGCATAACATACCTCCAACTTGAGATGTTCAGTGAAGATAAGACACTGGATTTCAAAGACTAGTACCAGCCCCCAAGAACATAAAAGATCTTAACATTTTACATTGCTTGCATGCTAAGGTAGTGGTTTGGCTATATGAAGCTTAATAAAATACATAATTAAAAACAATTTCATCTGTTTCTTCATTATTTTTTAATGTGGCTCCTAGAATACTCTAAAGCATGCACATGCCTCCCTTTTGTAGCTCACATTATGTTTTTATTGGATGGTGCTTGCTCAGAGGAGCCCAGTTCACCTAGACCATCTGAAAGGACAAAATTGAACATACGGAAATGCAGCCAGGCTCCTGGAGCAAATAACCTCATTTTGCACTGGGTAATCTTGACACATGCATCAAAAACAGTGAGACCCATTAGGTGACTTGTCTCTCACAGTGGATGTGGAAATACCATCCTGTTTCTTGGGTCAAACTCAATGTTCTTTTGCAATGATATGCTTTAGATAATACAAAACAAACACACAAACAAACAAACAAACACCAAAACAAAACTTTACTGGGTATCAGTCAAAGCCTGTGCACTGAAGGTAGGCAGACTGAGATTTGAATCCTATCTTTTGCCACTTACCATCTCAAAAACAAACAAACAAACAAACAAACAGTCAACATTAAAGTCCCTATTTCTGTAAAAGGATAATGGTATTTTCCATAGGAAAGTGGAGGAAAGCCTTAGTAGTTTGGATCTCAAAGGTCCCCTAAAGTCCTATATATTTTAGTCTCTTGCTTGTGGCACTAGTGGGAAGCAATGGAACCTTCAGAAAGTGGGGCCTGGAGAGGAACTCAGGTCATCAGGGATGTCCCTGGAGGGGTCACTGGAACCCCAGCCTCTTCCTATCGTTCTCTTTACTTTTCAATTGCCACAAGGTGATCAGATCTCCCTCCATAATGTACTTGACACAGGCCCAAAGACAGTGAAGTCAAGTGACCATGGACTGCAACCTCAGAAATGATGAGTTTAAGTACACTTCCCTGCTTAAAAGTTGAGTCAGGTATGTATTTTGACACAGTAATGTGAAGCTGACTAATGAAGGCTAACACAATGAGGGAGATAAGGAATTTGAGCACCATGCCTAACAAATAGCACTTCAGAATTGTAGCCACTTAGTAAAATTCAAGCAACATTAACTGAGAACCTTCCAGAATAATGATGGGCTGAAAGAGACAGGAGGGAGGTGTCAAGGAGACAGGACCCCTTGCCTCCAGGTCTTCCAGCTAATGAATTAAAGCCAAATCTTCAAGCTCCTGTTTACTCCACATGGTACAACACTGCCCTCTAGTGACAAAGAAGTACAGAAGCTTTTAGAGCAGAGGAAGGAAGGAAGAAAAATGTCAGTTTTCCTGAGTGCTAAGACAGCAAGTTGTCCAGCTCAGAGATATCTTATCAAGAAACAATTCTTATCCGTGAGTCACCCTCCAAGCAGTGACATGGATTTGAAAAGCAATAAATTTACTAAGATTTACTGTTAACCCTGGGTCATCACTATTGATTATATGGTGTTTCAAACAATAACTCTCTATGGACATTTTAAATGTGACATAAAGAGAAGAAAGCCCTGGCATGCTGGGTCACTGGGCTTTCTTTTGGTAGGAAAACAGAAGGTTTGGGGCTCATGGATAATACTCTTCATGAACAGTTTGCAAATCAGATTTGATCATATATTTTAGATAACAGCTATTAAGGTCAAAACAGTTCAATTTTGGGTTGAAGTGCTACACAATCTTCTGTATTTTTCACTCTTTCTCTCCTTGTAGAGCACCTGAAGATGCTAGGGGGAGCTGTGGTGATGAAATTGGAGCGAATATATTTGCTCAGTATAATGTTTAATAGGCAAGCAGCAAGTGTTAGCTGCTTGCCTGGTTTTTTTTTTTTTTTTTAATCGCTTCGTTGTTGCTGTTGTTGTTCCAATACCCACAGGTCCACGGATGAAAAACTACGTGGTAAAATAACCCTTTTCACTTTCATAGGTTGAGAGCAAGACCTACCTAGGTCATTTTCATTTCCTGAAGTATCCCAGTGAGCAAATATATCATTTTAAAGCTAGAGCACCTTCGTGTAACTTTGATGTTGTTGAGATTCCTATGCTGACTGAAGCTCAGTCCTAGTTTGAACATCAGCTTCTGATCTTCGGTAAAGCACAATGATGCTAATGCCAACTGTGATGACAACGCCTGCTCCTATTACAACCAGAAATGAAATGGTTGTTTCAGGATGTCTTTACCCACCTTCTCTCTCGTGAACTAGCTTGGCAGAAAACTTTAACCCTTTAAACTAGAGAGACTCTTGTAATAATTTTTCTCAATTAATTTCTATTTTTTAAGACAGTGGTCTTGCGCCCAAATATTTCTCATCTAATGACCAGCAGGACGCATGTGTGTATGACCCGCCAAGTCGGTTCCAGACAAGTCTGACTTGTGCTTGCCAATTGTTTGCCATCATTTCAGTATCTTAAAGTCACTTTAATATCCCGAAGAGGAAAAAGAGGAAAACATGAAGACACTGATACCTGCTTCCTTATATCAAGGGTGCACGCCAGGGTAGAGTGAGAAGAAGACAGTGCTAGAAACTCATCAAAAGAATCTAAGTGCCCAGTGTATCGAAGGATAAATTAGTGCTACACACCTTCTCATGGTACGGTCCTAAAACAATCCAGCCACAGAATGTGTAGCCCAG
Organism: Hydrochoerus hydrochaeris; assembly: GCA_004027455.1. Taxonomy (NCBI): domain Eukaryota; kingdom Metazoa; phylum Chordata; class Mammalia; order Rodentia; family Hydrochaeridae; genus Hydrochoerus; species Hydrochoerus hydrochaeris. The sequence goes on from PVLA01003334.1 coordinate 3,310, forward strand.
GTAAATCATGCCAGCACAGGCACAGAACCGGAGAACTTTTGGTAGTGAGGCTTGCATTGTTAATATGAGCACCTGAAAAACATAAGAAACTCACAGAATGGGGGAAGTGAAAAAGTAGCTATGAGAATCCAAGGAAGAAACAAATCTCATTCATGATGGACTTCCCAGTGCCAAATGCTTACATTATATGCTTGGAAATAACCCAAGTATCTGATGACTCCAACCCAAACGAAGAGGGTAGATGTTCCAAGCAAAATGCTGCAGAGATCATAATTTGTGAGATTCTAAGGAATGAAGAAAAACAAGACAGATGAGTAAAATACTCTACTCACTCACCTTTATTTACCTCAGTTTAAATGGTGTAGGAAGAATGGATACTGTTTTTGTTTTGTTGTTGTTTATCTGCTAACTTGTTTTACAACAGTGGAGATTAAAACCAGGGCTTTTGTACCAAGCTACATTCCCAGCCCTTTTTATTTTTCATTCTGAGACAGTCTTGCAAAATTGCTAAATTGTCCAAGCCAGCCTTAAGCTTATCATCCTCCTGACTAAGCCTCCCAGAGTGCTGGGATTCCAGGGATGCCCACCATGTCTCGCAGTTGTTAAGAATTTTTTTTAAGACAAAGAAGATAGAGAACACAGTTCCAAATGTATGCATCTTATTTTCTTTCACTATTTCAGTTTGTTGAACTGATTTTTTTTCCAGATGCAATCAAAATCGCATTTACCACTGACCTGGACATAAAATTTAAAAAAAAACTAATCCTGTTTGTTAAAGACTGAGCAATGCTCCAGCATAACTTCTGAATGCTCACCAGGAATTCTAGGTCTATCGGAGAGACAAGCACACAACCACAATGCTAACATAATACACCAGGAGCCATGACAGACACACGCTCGCTTGCCGCGGGTGAGGCACCTACACAGAGCCGCACCTGCAGGACAGGGCAGGAGAGAGTTTCAGGACAGTGGACCAAGGCTGAAGAGGGGCATGAGGCTGAGAACTGCAAGCTGTCCTGGAAGTATGTATCAGGCCCAGGGGACAGGCAGGAGGCAGAGCCCGAGATGGAGCGAATGAGGAGGACCCTGGCACCATGCTGAAGGTCACAGAGCAAGAAAGGGAGCTAACAGTAAGAAAATGACTAAGGCTGCTGAGTGGATGGATCTGGGGGACAGGTGGCTAAAGATGGGAACCCATGAGAGAGGCTGCCTATGGTGGCAGTGCAGGTGGGACAGGAAGCAGCAACAGCGTGACAGAGGCAGCCAGGGTGGAGAAGCAGGAAGTACTGTTGCATGGGGAGGTCAGCTTGAGAATGACCAGCAGCAGTGTCCAAGGACAGCAATTAAGCACTGAATGAGCCGGGGTCTAGTAAAGAGATTAAACCAACACATTTATGCAATGTGACAGGCACTGGGCAGTACCTGAGTTAGTCCTGCCCTCTGCAGATCCACCTGGGCACCCAAGGGTCACAGCTGAATCTTGACTCATGCTCCAGAGAAGGGAAGGGCTTACAGGTCAGTTGCTTCTTTTGCAATTTAAAAACCCCAAAAACAATCTTCTCAAACTTCTCAAAATTCTGAAGACACTGCCAAAATTTCCTGGCTGATCGTTTTGGGGATATCACACACCTTTTTCCTTCCCTGCTTCATCAAGAATCAAACCAACCCACGTGCATGGGTGTGAGAAAAGAGACAACTTCAGAACCAACCTAGTCTTCCTTAGGATTTTACATCCGAAGATGCTAGAGGTCAGCAGGATGAAAGTACAAACAAGAGGCTGTCCGTGGGCTGCCCTCACCTTTGCTTTGATTTCCATTTTTAATATGGATCCAACTATGGTCATCAGGTCGCTGATGATCACCAGGACATACCATCCATTGACAAACTCCCACCGGTCGGCATCACACACGCGTCTCCTGTACTTCTCCAAAAAGAAATCTAGAAACCTCTAAAGCAAACATTGAAAAAACCATTTCTTACAAACCACTTCTTCTTCTGGAAAGAGAAAATAAGTGCGAAATGGTGCTTTTGCCCATAAAATGACATGGCATTAACTTTTCCAACTGGTAAGTCTATTCGTAGAGGGACATTAAGGATTACACTTTGCCCTGTCTGTCACCTAGCTCAGCATTAAGCAAGTATCTGAGTACCTGCTGGATTAACCCAAATATTAAATACATACATCTGACCCCTCCAGACTCTCGTCAAAATAGCTAACACAGTTGTTCTGAATGCTTGGCATATGACCAGCTTAGGTTGAGGACCTCCCCATGAGTCACTGTTCACTGTCTTGAGCTCCAGGAACTCAGGCACAGGGACGCTATGCCTGGAAGGACCTGAGCCCAAGCAGTCAGGCTCTAGAGTGAGTGCTCCCATTGTCCCTCTTAACTTGACAGAGACAGGACCCTAATCTTGGATTCAGAGTGTTGAGAAGATTGGAGGGCAGGTAAGAGAGGTGGGTATTACAAATGGAGGTGGCAGAAGTCAAGGTAAATAAGAACCAGAGCATAAGCTATTTCCTTGGTTTACGAATGGTACCGCAGTGACTTCTTCATTCCCTTAACCCCAAGAGAGATTTACACACATGTCACAAACCAGAATGAGCTTCATGAGGAGCTAGAGTATGTATTCCTAAGAGTCCTAAGGGCAAAAAGGTAACATGAAACTCAGCAGAGAATTTTTTTAACTATTTAAAAAATAGAATAAGGAAGTTTACACTTCATTGTAACTCATATACCATGCTTCCCTGCCCAAAGGAGCTCTGATTTGAAGACAAAAGATGAAACCCATACATGCCATAATTCTATTTGTAAGATCGCTCCTGAATTTGACAGGGTTTTTATTTATTCTGGAAACATCTGAAAGCTTGAGAATTCACCTGTGTGGCCCATGTTTGCTAGCTCAGTCGTAAGCAGGATAATTACCTTGTTCCACCTGACTAACCAGAACATTGAGGGACACCCTACAGCTTATAGGGGCCATGGCTCAAATGAATCCAATCGAGTCACGAGAAAGGGGAGGCCCAACCCCAAAAGTCTACTCTTTGGTCAAACTATGGGTGCAGACCCAAAGGGGAGAGAGAAAATGCAAACACAGTTACCTTTCGTAACTTCAGAGCGAGGACAATGGATCTTGTGCACAGAACAAGAGATGCCAAGCAAATCACGATGACAAATGCGTCGAACACCAGCACATAGTGAGTGTTTTTCTGAGCTGGAGAACAAAACAGAGTAAAAATGTTAAGAATGAGAATAATTTCCACGAGAAATGTTATTTGAGAATAATTTCCAAGCTAAACTGGCCAGCTAAAAAGAAGTTCAAATGGAAAATAATGGTTTGTATGTTGTCAAAATAAAAACAGCAAATACCAGAAAGGAATCACATTGCTTTCATTCAGAAGTCTATAAATAAAACATCCTTTGATGTGAAGAGCCATGCATTTAAAAGCTATTAAGAAAAGCACTACTATGTGTGTATAAACATTTGGTGTACGATTCAACAGAAGATGCTCCATCTGTGCTTCATCCCAAACAGGCAAAAGACCCACTTGCTACGCTGCTCAGTGGCCTCACCGACACACAGGTCCCTAAGCAGAAAAAGGCCAGCTTATAAGCTTTTTCTACAGGAAAAGAACTTCTTGCAATGGAAATAAAGAAGAGAGTTGTTATGGGATGGCTCTTTTGGAACTCATAGTAGCAGGGAGACCAAGGGGCTGGACCACAGCTGGCCCTGGATGGCATGGGGCGCCCCCAGCCTCCACCCTCTCCCGCCCGGCTCCCATCTGTTGCACGCTGTGCCCACACTGGTCTTGCTCCCTCCTTCCCTGTCCTCAGGGACTGTGCCCTGGCCGGTCCCTCTTCCCCGGGCAGCACCTCCCCCGCCCCCGACACACACATACACTGAGATGATTGGTTTTCAGCATCAAGTTTCAGACTTAAAACTGCCCTCTCTGCTAGCCAGCCCTTCCCGTTCCCTTCTGCAGCTTGGTCTGTCACTGCACACCTGCAGCTCCTTCCTCTCCACTGCGTGGATGGGACTGAAAAATCCCAGGACATGCATGGACAGCATCTGGTACTTTCCCTTTTGACCTGCAGAACAAAACTCTCTATCTTGGCTTGTATTGGGCCTTATGGATAGAGAGGAAAACAAACGGACCTAGAAAATGAACTAGCCCTACTAACAGAGTATCTAGGATTCTATTTGTTTCCTTGAATTATTGACAAGATTAGTTTGCCACGTGAAAGAGGGGGAGGTGGTAAACACAGAAACTGCCTTTTCACTCTGTTGATACTACGTTGCCCTACAAGAACATTTCCCAAACCTGTTCCTGGAAAACACTAGTCCAGAAAGTGGCCCCACCAACCTGGCTAGGTAAATCCCGCACCTCACTTAGCTGTTCCAAAGGCCTCAGAGGCTGAGAAGCGCTGCGCTGCACCCCACCACCGGTCAGCTGTAGGACCCTGACCCTGGGCCCTGTAAACTTATTTCCCCACTGGTCCAGAACACATTTACATCCCCACCACAAGGGGGCGTCCTACCCACTAATTCCTCCCCAGCCTCTCACCCTCCTGTTACCATATTTATGAAGTCCGGGTAGATGAAGATTAAGCAGCGCACTTGGAGACGGGCATCGGGACTCATAAAAGGCGACGTGGGATTTGTAGAAAGGGACATAACTGCATATTTCGCTCTAAGAGGATAGGGTAATAACAAAAGGCAGAGGAAGAAGGCCTGGAGCGCAAAGATGCGCCTGAGAAGCAATTGTAGAATATGGTGAAAACAGCATGAAGAGCCCACCAGGTGTCGCCCCGGTCCTGGTTCTAATTCCCCCAAATCCAGGGCAATCTCAATTCATCGGTTTTCAGGAATGAGGGGGGGAAATCCATGTCCTAAACTGGCTTCTCAATTTCAGCCTTTTAAGTCTTTCACATCTCCTCATTTTATTTTAAATTCTCATCCTCCTAGTGATGGTGTCGCATTTCTTAGATCACCTGAATGTTGGCGTTTTTCCTGCCTGGTCAGTGAGGGCTGTGTGCGTCCTTGGTAGCCACTGGAGGGAGCCAGAGCTCCCTCGTCTGAGGGAGGAAACCGCCAAAGTTCAAAAAAGGAACCGCTGCTGGGGCAGGAATCTGACCCAGTAGCGGTTCTGTTCTTCATAATGACTATCTCAAATTAGGTTTTATATAAACAGGGGTTGGTGTATTTTTAAAACAGAATAGTTGCCCCCGATAGAGAGACGCCTAGGCATCGGTTCTGAGCCTGTCTGTGACAGAAGGAGCTGTTTGCTGGAGAGAAGAAATACTTTCAACCGAAAACAAAACTGCATTCTGATCAGCGGAACTACTCAAACTGAAATTAAAAAAACCACTTCAAAAGTCGCGGGGCTCAATTACGCAACTGAAATGCAGCTGGCCACAAGTCAACCATAGTTTACAACAGAAAAACCACAGATATTTTACATCTTATTTCACTCTGATAATCTGATCAAAGGGAAATTTGGGGGGTTTTTCATTTGGTTTTGTCTTGGTTTTGGTTTTTGGTGGTACTAGGGAGTGAATCCAGGGCCTCTCCACTGAGCTAATCCCCAGTCCTTTTTCAATCTTGTATTTCGAGGCAGGGTCTTGCTAAATCACTAAATCTCACAGGCTGGGCTTCAACTTTCCAACCTCTCACACAGCACAGATCAGGGTCTACAAAACTCATTCTAAACCTGGGATTAATGAGTATTTTTTACAAAACAATTGGATAGATGACCCAATGTCACAGGTAAGTAAGATCTGGGCTCTGCAGCCTTGATCTTTCTCCACTGTCCAAGGCTCAGATCAAAACACACCTTTTCCAAGAATCATGTCCAGATTTTATTTCCCACTCTACCCCAGTGACATTTATCCCTTGTTTTCTTTCCACTCTCTCATCCTACCTGCAATATGCTGAGAGATTTTATTAATGTATTAGTCTTCCTCACTAAGGCATTTATTTTTCTTTTTTCCCTTCTGTTGCTCCCTTCTTTTTTCCTTTATTTTTTATACTTTTGCTTTCTGAAGCAGGGCATCACTACGTAGTTCAGGCCTAGGTCTTGAACTCATGATAATCTTCTTGCCTCAGCTTCCTGTGTGACAGGATTGTAGGTTTGTAGGGCCTCTCCAGCAATTCATGTTCTCAGTACTTTGCTTTACATACTAGCTCACTTAATATTCTGAAGATAAACGCTAATATTTTGCAGAGAAAGACACTAAGAGGTTAAGAAATTGCCCGGCATCACAGACATGGTAAACAGAACCAGGATCTAAACCTAGGCAGTGTGACTCCAAAGCCGAGTTCCTAACCACCAGGTCATGCTACCTCTCCAAGAAGTGTGTCGTGTGACAAATAGTTGCTGAAATTAAACAAAAGAACAAATCCATGGGACCTGCTTTACAGAATCTAATGTTCAAAATACAGTTTTCTGGAAACCTGACTTAAGATTACCATCCAAATCAGCCACATAAATGCTCCAAACCCCAAAATAAACTATTAAGAACCATCCAATAATCCATGAAGCACAAGCAGACAGCATACTCACTAGATCCAGACATGTTCAAGGCTTTACATTCTTCAATGTTGGCTTCGCTGTCAAAATAGACTTTGATTTTGCCACTGTGAGCTTTATTGTCAAATGTGATCTGGAGACACAAGTAGATTGAGAAGTTTTAGCCTAATAGAAAGTAGGATTTATTACATCAACTCTGCTGAAAAATCACTGACATTCAAACAGTCTGCTGACCAAAGACCTCTATACTGATGAAAATCTCATTTCTTTATCACTTTCTATTATTAATGAGAAAATACAGTGTAAAGGGTGAATACATGAAGTTCTATTAAATCTAGGCTTTCAGTTCTCTGTTTCAGAGAAATTCTAGAAAAAAATAGCTGACTAGTCCCAGAAACTAAAATAACAATTCTCCAATCTGATAGGAGAATGCAATTACTTGAATTATTACACCAAATGGAATTTAAAAGCATTTGCTTCAACTTTGTCACCTGGTATACAATTGTAAGTTTTTTACCAGCCTGGCCATTATTTTTCTGTTTGTTCCATGAGCTACATACACATGTACACACAATGCTTTCAGAAATGACAGGGTGTGGGCCAACTTCAGAGTGACCTTGATATTCCATATTATGGACCATTAATCAATTATTGAACCTATTTAAAGTTTATAAGTGACATATGCCAAGCAGTTTTTAGACTGGACACATAAAGAAGCAACATGACTTCATAACAGAGCTTAGAGGCCCGAACACGGAGGCGATCAGATCCACACACACCTGAACATCACCAAATACCATCCAGGTTCGGTGCTATCCAAGAATATTGCAAAGACATACCGGGGTCCAAGAGAAGCCTCATTTCTATACCTGTCAGCTAGGACAGACCTTGCTGATGCCAGCAAGTGGTCTCTTTCCCTGAGACTAGCCCCTCAAACCCCTCCCTCCAGCCTCTGGAACCTGAGGGACATCCAAAAGAACAAACAAAAAAAACCACCCCAAACATAATGCAATTGTTTTAACACTCTCGATTGCCCATGTCATAACAAGATTGTCAGTGTGCACGTCCTTGAGGGCCCTGCTCCTCCCTGATCCTCCACTGCCTCTATCCTCATCCCTCTAGGGGTTCCCTGTGCTGCCTGCCCACTCTGCCCACCCTCCTCATGGGTCAATGGATCTTCTCGCCAGAGCCGATAGCTGGAACCTGTCTCCCAGGAGCTGCCACATTGGAAACCTAATCCTCCTGCAATGGTGACTGGGAGGTGGAAGCCATGGGAGATGGACAGATGATGATGAAGCTGTCACAAGTGGGCTGACATCATCACCAGGGAGGCCAGTGCTTGGGAGACTGGGTTTGCTATAAAAGCAACCCCTCTTATTCTCTCACTGTGTGGTGCCTTCAGCTATATTATGACAGGGCAGGAAGGTTCTGAACAAATGCAGCCCCTTGATTTTGGACTTTCCAGTCTCTAAAAGTTAAATAAACCTCTACTGTTTACAAGTTTCACAGCCTGTGGTATTCTGTTATAGCAGCAGAAAACTGACTGAGAAAATGCAATCTGAATTTCCTTTTTTTTCACTCTTTCTTTAGCTTTCCATCTGTTCCCACTGCTGGGATATGAGCTTCTGAGGACTGCTGGTGTCTAGAACATAGCAAATGCCTGAAGCACGGAAGGGACTCATAGGTATTTATTATTTGGTGCTGAATGAAGCACTCTTGTCTAAATGGCTAGAAGACAGAACATAGAATTTTCAACCAAGCCTCCAGTATAGGCTTTTAACAAATCTGAAAGATAGGTAGGGAGAGAAGAAAGAAAAATAGAAAAGAAAGGATGGAAAGAGAAAATAAAGAAAAGAAGGATAGGGCAAGTCAGAAGACACAAAATCCCATAAACAGCCTCACCTACTGTATGGCAGCTTCCAAAATAAAAAGAGAAAACCCTGCTCCTCCACAGATTGGGGGAGCTTCTTTAGAAATACTTGCTACAAGATTTGCAAAGACATCCTTCAAAGCTGGGAAATATACTACAGATACTTAAACTACTCATCAGGAACATTTCTTTTATTATGGTAGGACAGTAGGAAGCCACTTTTGAAAACTCTTGATGACTTGAAATTCTGGTTTTAACAAGTTTGAAAGGACGTGACATACGTTGGAAAGCAATGGTTTCTGTAACAATGACTAAACCATCACTAAAACTGTTCTACAAACAACAACATCTAAAATTTCTAAGCTGGTGTGTCATACACTGCAGCTACATAAGGAATAGTAAAAACATAGAAAGTGGTTTAAACAACAGAGACACTTGCCGTGTTATGGAAGACGTAACAGTCTGGTAACTCTCGGGAATGGATCGTCTGAAGGTCGATGCCTTTGAGGTGAAAGGAGATTTCAACTTGCAAGAGTCTAAATAAAATATATTGAAAAGTGTGAACTGTCATCATCCATCACTGTGCCACTCTCCTTCCCCCATCCATGTCTCTTAGGAAATGAGACCTGAAAACATATTTACCGGTAAAACTCCAGTCTGAAGAAAGCAGACAGCTTCCAGGCCTGAGAGCTCTCTGAGAGGGTCCGGAGGTCTAAGTGAACACAGTCTAGGGCATCAGGAGAACAAGGAAGGATTGTTTCAGGCAAGAGTCAGGTGCTAAAAGCAGCAGACAAATATCATGAGAAGTAGGATATTTAGGAAATTTCACAACCTCTCCCCTGGAAGTATTCACTTAGTACAACAGAAGGAACGGTAATCTTTCAGTGCAGAACCTGGTGGACCTACACCAACCCACTGACCAAAGTGAACGCCACTGATTGTGAGATGAACAGACGTTGTGTGTCTCTGCCGTGACACATTGCGGAGGGGTCACGTGTGTGGGACCCCTGCCCTGACTGCATAACCTCAGTCCTGTCATGAAGAAACAAGAACAGTCAAAGTGAGGGAAATTCTCTTCTTCAAAATAGCAGGGTCAGCCTGGGATGGTGGTGCACACCATTATTCCTGCTACTAGCTGAGGCAGGACCATGGAAAGTTTGAGGTCAACCTGAGGACCTTAGCAAGGTACCTTTCTCAGAATAACAAAAATAAAAATAAAAAAGGCCAATGATATGACTCAGTGGTAGAGCACTTGCCTAGCAAGCATGAAACACTGAGTTCAATCTCCGGCACCTCAGGAATTAAAAAAAAAAAAAAAGGAAGGAGAAAGGAAGAGTCAAAAATCATCAAAAAACAAAATCCAACCAACTTTATCTTGCTCCAGATTAAACTAAAAGACATGGTCACTCAATGCAAGATGTGACCCTGGATAGGATGGGAGGGATCAGTTTTTCTTTTGGCTACAAAGAACATGAAGACAGCTGGTGAGATGGGGTGAGGATTTCAGGACTACAGTCTGACATGATGTTCATGTGTCACTCAGCAGTGGCCGGTGGTCCCACAGGGGCATGTGTTTATTTGGAGATAATGCACACTGCAGGGGTTAGAGGTAGAGAGACAGTATGTATGCATTTTCAGGAGAAATATTTATACAGAGAATGACAAAGCAAATATGGTGAAGTGTTAGTGTTTGGAAAATCCAGACCAAGAGTATATAGGATATTTCTGGTGCTAATTGCATACCTTCTCTGTTAAGTCTGATACTTTTCAAAAAAAAAAAAGGAACAAAGAAAATCAGATTGCATACAAATAAAAACAGATGATGATCCATGAACTCTTCAAGAATGATTCTGAGAGTCTCCCATAAAAACTGTCTTCTTATTGTGTCACCCACCACCCTTGCTTTACACAGTGGTCTAGGGATGACCATCTGTCAGCATCAGAGACTTGTGGGCAGGACTGGTGTGAATCCAGCCACCAGCTCCCATGGGCAGAGCTGGTGCTGTGCTGTCTTTGATGTGGACAGGTCAGCAGTTAGTGCAGGGCCTGGCACTCAGTAGATCCCCCAGGGTCTGGGTATACTAGATGGCTCTCTTTTTCTGTGTCACCCCCAATTTCAACTCCTTTATGTGCTTTTTTAACCCTAGAAGTAGACTAAAGGTCTTGAAAAGCAAGAATGTAACTATGTTGCACCTTTCTAAATGCTCACTGCCTATATCATAGAGCTGACACTCGAAATATGTCCCAATATGTGGGATACACATATGTTTAATAAGAGCTAGACATGCTAGCCCAGGGACGCAAGGCTGAACAGAAAGCTTAACAGAGGCAATGTGCTAAGTAGGGTTTTCTATATTCTCTGTATTTATGTTTTGTTCTATTTAACCCTCAAAGCAGCTGTGGGAGACAGGCCCAATTGCTGTCATTTTACAGATGCACCAACCAAAGCACAGAAAGTCCATGAAACTTAAGGCAACTAGTTGGCACCTACTTAAAATTTAAATACTCCTTATCCTGAGCACCACTGAGGGCTGATCTCTAAGCACGGATGTCAGAAGAACATCAAGGGTTTCTTATTCATTCATCCAAGTTGCTGAAAATCTGGCACTATTCTAGACACTAGAAGAAAAGCAATGAACAAGTCGGGTATGGTGACTGCCTTCGTGGAACTCATATTCTGGGAAGACACAAAAGTATCATTTAGAAAAAAAAGATAATTCCACAGTGTGAGAAGTACAGACAGACAAAAGCGATCAAGACTATTGGGATAGCCATGGCCAAAGAAAACTGGTCAGGGAATGATTGTCGAGGTATAAACATTTTGAGCTGATATCTCTGTCTGAAGGAAAAAGAACTTGCTATATACAGGTCCAAGTAGGAAAAACTCAAGCCATAAGAAAGCCACACAAGACAGAGGGAACAGAAAGAATGCTACAACAGAGGATTGAGCCTGGGGCTATCAAGAGCTTAGAGAGGCAGGTGGATGGCCAGATCCCATGGAGTCTCGTGGATGTTACTCTAAATGGAATGGGAAACCATAACACTTTTGAAGCCAGGAAGTGATAAGGCTCAACTTAACATATTTCAAAAATGCCACTCTGATTACTGTGGGACAGGGCAGGGTAGAGGAAAGATGTGACCAAGCGGGGAGATCAGTCTAAGTAACGAGACACATGCACTAAGGTGGCAACAGAGAAACAGAGCAACTGATAAATTCAAGCATGGAGTTTGGGCAGCTGGAAGCATTAGTGTATGATAGCAAAATGTAGCTGTCATTTCCCAAGATAGGGAACACTAAGAAAGATGTAGCTTGAGCCCAGGGAAAGCAGGAAGATGGGAAGGTCTAAAATGTTCCTTCTGTTTGGGACTCAGTAGGTATAAAACTCCTGCCAGACCTTCACAGTGGAGTTGTCAAGCAACAAGGGGAATAGACAAGGATCTGGAGCTCAGCAGAAAGCTGAGGGGAGAGGACTGGGTCTAGGTGGCTAAGAGCAAGGGCCTGGCTTCTCAGAGGTAATAAGGGATGGCCACAGGCGCACAGGTGATGCTTTTAACTGTGGTGTCCCTTCTGTGACATGGCATAAAGGGTGGACAGAAGCAATGCAAGAAGCTTCAAAGATGTGGTGGCCAGAGACAAGGGTGTTCTGCCCTAGCACACCTTTCCAGGCAGCCTCTCCAGGGGGAGCAACATGGGATGGAGGATGCTAGGGACAAGTGACAGTGGAGAGGAGCCAGGAGAGAAAGCAGAGGGAAGCTCCTTGAGGAAGTGATACTGGTAGCAAAGATGTCTCAGTTATGTACAGAAGGCACAAAGAGCAGGAGGTGGCAGCAGAGAATGGAAAATGAGGTAAAGTTAATTACATGAGATGTCTCTGGAAGGGCAAAGACCTTTGGTGGGAGGAGCTGGGGCAGAGTGCTTGCCTAGCATGTGGGAGGTCCTGGTTCAGTCGCTACCTTCCCAAAAGGACGAAAACTTTAGTTGAAGAGCATCAAATCAGTGCTTGAAAATTGTGATGTGCAGAAATCACTAGGGATCTTGTTAAGATGAATATTTGATTGAGCCGCTCAATGGTGGAGCCTGAGATTCATCAAGGAGGTTCACAGTGCTGCCACTAAAGCATTACCCGACCAAGGTTTGGTTACTTAGCTTGACTGGGCAGCGGTTTCCTCAACTATACAAGGAAGGTCATGCTGATGATATTTAAGGGCCTTCTACCTGTATATGTTCCTATTCCAAGGGGAAGGAAAGGAAGAATAAATGAACAGATCTCAGTAAACAACTGCATTCTGAAAGAAGTAACATGCTCAAGATCTATGTGCCAGACACAGCCTTGGGACTTTTTCTTCTTTATTTCATTTACTCTAAGATGCATATTACTTTGTTTTAAACATCTCTAAAGCAGTGGTGATTCCTGTTTTGATTGATGGCATCTTAGATTCAGAGAAATCTGATAGACTTTTGTCAGTTGTTTCCATAGCTCCCTGAAGTGTGGCTGACCTTATGCTATAGTCATTACTACTAAGGTCACCAGCATCTGGTGGCAGCAACACTGAAATTAAAAAAAAAAAAAAAAAAGGAATTGAAAAGCCCTACGTAAAATATCAAACTTCTAGAAGAACAAACTGGTATCTAGAATAAGAACCTTATCCCTCAAACAGATTTCATGGACTGAGAGGAACACTCCAGCCAATGAAGTAACAACACTTTGGGAGGATGCAGAGATTAAATATAACCCAACAGCAGGAGGAAAAATGACGGTGTTAGTCCTCATGTCTCATTCTAAGAACATATGGAAATAAGAACATAAGAAAATCAAAAACTATTACAGAAAATAAAATACCTTGTAAAGTGAACATCCCTAATGCAAAAATAAGACATTTAAAATGTTCTGAAATGTGAAACCTTTTCTTTTTTATATTTTGGTACTGGGGATTGAGCTCAGGGCTTCCATGCTGAGCTACATCCATGGCTATTGTTTTAAAACTATTTTTTAATGACAGGATCTTGCTAAATTGCAGTCTGGGCTCGAACCTGAAATTCTCATGCCTCAGCCTGACCAAGGGCTAAGATTGCAGCACTGAAAGCTTTCTGAGCACTGACCTGATGCCACCAGTAGAAAATTCTTTACCTAACTTCGTATGACAAATAACAGTCTAAATGTAGGTGCTCTAAAAATATTATATGAAATTACCCTCTGGTTATGTGCATGACATATAAAAAACATAAATGAATTTTATATTTGGACTTATGTCTTATCCTCAAGACTTTATTTTTTTGCATTATTCCCAAGTCTGATCCCTCCCCCCAAAATTCAAAATCTGAAATACTCCTGTTCTGAGGCATTTTGAATAAGCAATTCTTACCTGTATGAAAATAATACCCACTTAGCTCTTAGGAGAAATCTTTCTACAGGATTCATAATCATTCTTTCACTAAGTCTGAACTAGAAAACTACAGTTCTAGAGGCAGCAACAGGAGGAGTATGCCCATCAGCATGAATTAAAGAGAAACACTTGGCTTGATCTATACAGTTGTGTGACAATCTACACTGATCTACTTGATCTACACTGGTGTAAATCTACTGGGAAAGGTGGGCATAATAAAGGCAGATCGCTGTGTTTAGCAGATCTGAAGGACTGTTCTATTAAAAGTAAAGAAAATGAGAATGTTTTGAGTAGTTAATCTGGGTCAACATCTACCAAATCGCCTTTTGAAACTCTAAGCCACACTAATGAAGCCAAACTCCATCCTGTTTATGTTATTTGTAGATCTCCTCCAATCCCTCCAAGAAAAGGGGGTCTAAAACCAAGTAGCAAGTATTTTTAAATCTTTACACCTTCTCAACACATTAAAAGATTCTCTTTGCCATGTTATATTTACTAATTTAAAGAATATAATTAACTTGCTTAAGCAATCTCAAAGTCAAATTCATTATTGACCTCTCCACTCAGTCAAACATACTTCATTTTCTTCTAGAAAGAAAATGAACAAGGGCACCATTAACCAATGGCCAGGGAGTAAATAAATCCTCCTTTCCATCCCTGCCCATCCTACCTAGTCACTGATAACTGACTTTGGACAATTTTGCAAGAAAAGTCCATTGAAAAAATCAATATATGAATCACTGAAAAACAGTTGTAAGGTGCATTTAACTGGAGTGACACATTTTTGAAAGGGCAAGTGACCGATGGCTTTCATGAAGTAGAGGGTGACAGGACCAGCTTGGGGCTCCACCTGTCAAATTCTCCTTCTCTCATTTATAGGAATCACCAAGGATGAAGGGGACAGCTGAACTCACAGGTAGAAAAGAGCGAAACAGGACTGTTAGAACCCATTACAATCACATAGGTCTCAGACTAGCAGGACCGTCCAAGGCAGTAAGATCACTGATATTCCAATGTCGCTGGCTACAAAGCACATGACTGTCCTCCAGCAAGTCTCTGACAGCAACCGGGGCACCAAACAGGGCAGGGTCTGGATTTGTGGTCAGGGGTTGCTTGTTTTCAGAGTCTAGGGCCAATCATAAGTTCACTCATACATGGCCAAACGAAATGCAAGATGCTCGCTAATAAAATCACTCTAAATTTAAGTATACCAGACTCCAACTCCTGCACTGTTAGTTCCTTGAGGGGTCTTTCGGGATTAACCTTTGCAACTCTAGGACAGGAAAAGAGTGAGTGCCTTGGGCACTGTAGCATCCACCAGAGGTTGCTGAATGACAAAACCCTCAGTCTTAAACCAAACACTTTACATTTACATATGACATTCTTAAGAGAGTGGCACAGAATACTACCACATGAGTCACTGTTAACATTTTCCCAAAGGATCTTCTAAGAGAGAAAATTAGTTATTAATCACAGTTCACCTTTGAAGAACATTTATATATTTTGAAAGCAACAAAAATTAATATGCAAGGCATTTTTACACACATTATTTCATTTGATATATACAACCACATTTTGAAAAATCAAACTCTCTCAAAAGAGAAAACCTAAATAAGCACCAAAGACACGAGCTGTCCCCGTCATGGTAGCCAGTTCCCTGACCCGAAGTCCTTTGCAGGCAACAGGAAATCTATTCTAGGGGTAGCCTGGAATAGATTCACTTTTCCCAAAGGCAAAGTTGTTCCATTTGAGTAGTTGGCATGTGAGACCTCTCTGTTCTTACCACAGAAGATGGCAAAGGTGTACAATGAAACGAGTACCGTGTTACCTATCTCGATGTCGCTGTCAATATTCAAGGTCTCATTAGAAGACAGCATGGTCCCTCTCTTGTACTGCTGTTTGCAGACTTTTAAGCCAATTCTGTTGTCTTCATTTTCTCCATAATCAAGAGTCGCCAGGGAGATGTTCTTCAGTAGATGGTACTAATTTTAAAAAGAGTTGAAAATTTGACCACAAGTCACAGCACACAGAATGCATTTTTAGCTACGCTGTATTGCTTACCCTGTGCCTCTCAGCAGCACTTTCCCATTTAAATACCAACGTAGTTTTCTTAGGTTGCACTAGAACCTATCACAGACACTAAACTGACACAAACATGCTAACAAACAGCTCTCACCTCTCTCAGAGCTGGAGCTGAGGTTCTATCTTATCACTCTATCTTTATTGCTCCCCAAAGTCCATTGATTTCACCCCCAAAGTTACACTGACCTCCACACAGTTGCTGAAACTTGTGGACAGACTTCTGTTCTCGGCCTTTGCTGTTCCCTCTGCCTGGAGTTCCAGTATCTACCTGCTCAGTTCACTCCTTCCAGTCTAGACTCACATCTCACCACCTCAGCAAGGACTCCCCTTATCAAGCCAATGCAAATTGCAAACATACATCAAACCCTCACATTGCACCCATAAATACAGTTATATCTGCCAACTAAAAGTAAAAAGAAAATAAAAATAATATTTTAAAAAGAAAATTGCAAACATCATTTCATGCTCAGATGCTGCTTCCCCATCTCCTTCCCAGCTTTATTCCTCAACAGTCATCACTTTCAGACACATCACTGGGGACCCAAACCATCCGTACAGCACAACAGACATTAACACAACTTCACTGTCTGGCTTCTGCATTGATTAGAGCTCCACTAGCCCCCATCATTATCAATATGACTTCATAGAAAACTTGCACTTCAGAATACAGAAATTGCAAATAACCATATTATTTATTTCAGGAACGTTATGGTTCAGTTCTACATTGTCCCTCAAAAGGCTCATGTCTTCAGAGATAGGGCTTTTGGAAAATAATCAGATTACAAGGGTGCTTGCTCATCAGTGGAATCATTCACTAAAGAATTCAGAGTAGAAAGGCTCTTAGGAGGTAGGGTCTGTTTGGAAGATGTGAGTCACTGGGGGCATAACCTGGAAGGGTGTATCTCACCCCTCTACTCCTCTTTTCTCTCTGCTTCCTGTTCACCCTGACTTGAGCAGCTCTCTTCCACCAGACCCTCCCACCACACCCTTCTTGCTTTGGAATCAGCCAAGAACTAAATCCTCTAAAAACTGAACTAAACTAAACTTTCACATCAAGATCCTTATCCAATCTTATCTAATCAAGTTCCCCCAACATCAAAAAGGTCCCCCCACCCACCCAAGGCATCACAGAGAGTAGTCAAGAAAGCATCCTTACTGCTGTGAGCAGGAGGCCTAGCTTTGCTTATCAGTATGTTTTTTGGATACTGTTTTACAGACCCAGCATTCAGTATTATACATCACATGTCTCATTTGTTTAGCTTTCCCCTCTACAGTGGACAGTATTCTGTTTGTTTTAAACACTGCTATGGCCCCAGTGTCTAGAACTGTACTTGCTACATACTAGGGACAGAATGAAAAAAATATTTATGACTGAATGAAAAAAAAAAAAAAGCAAGAACACTTTCTCCCTCCTAAATGTTTTCTTCAGGTCTACTAATCTACTATATCTATCTGGATATAATTATCTTATATTCATATTAAGATTCAGCAAGGATTACCAATGGTAAGATATGAAATCTGACACAACATAGACTCTTAGGTGGTGTTCCAAAACTACTGAGACTATGAATCTCTTGGAAAAATAGGTAGGAAGTAATGAATTAAAAAGATAAATCTTAAGGAAAAATTCAGAATAGGTGAACAATTATTTAGTTCCAGAAACAGCAATTAATATTTTTGATGGACTCTGCAAAGCTTACATTAGAATATTTTAATGTATATATAACTTTTGTTACTTTCTCAGACAACAAGTCCAAGTATCAATATATTCTTGAAGTACAGATTACTCACAAGACACTTGCCTGATTAATAGCAAAGAAGATGCTCTCATAAGCGTCCTCTTGAGTATAAATACTGCAGCTATAGTCATCTTCATCTGTGCCAGAATAGTCCTTCAAAAACAAGTGCTTAAAAGCAACAGTGTTGTCTTCTTTGAAAGCAACCACCAACTGGTTACCCAAACCAAAACGAACAAGCTAGAAAAGAAAATCAAACAGGAATATGAACTTTACCAGCAGAGGAAAACACCTTGTTATTCTCATTAACCCTCACCTCTGAGCATCAGGAAAAAACTCAACTCTTCGCCTTATACTAATAACAATAATGTCAAAACATAGGATGCGTAAAAGAATAACCTCATGGAGTACATCAGCAATTGTAAGCAGCATAAAATTGTGTTGGAGCTCAAAAAACAATATCCCAAAGGATGGCACTTAGACACACAGGCCTTGAACTGAAGAACCAAAGTGTTGCTGTCTCCACCTTCCCACGTCTCTTTTTTTTTTTTGTACTGGGGATCGAACTCACAACCTAGCGCTTGCCAAGGACACACTTATGCCACTGAACTAAATCTCCAGCCCCATGTCTCTTCTTAAACACAGGGCATTCCTTATCTAAGAAAAATTCTTCCTGATTTGAAGTCATTGTCATGAGTCCTTTCCCAGTAATCTCATCAAACAGAGAAAATTCACTCACAAGAGAGAAGACTCCCAGTATGAGGCCAAAAGCCTGCAAATTCCCTGGAAAAATGGTTTAAATTCATGTTCAAAGGCGGCAAAAGCTGGAGTCTGGTATCTATAGGGGCAGCAGTAGAAAAACCACACCCGTTAGGGAAAAGTCTGGCAGGGACAACAAGATTTCCCCTTCTTCCACTATTTGTTACATTTAGGGGTGCAACCTATTGGAGAGTGTGCCCAGGTTCAGAGGAGACCTTCCCACTCGGTTCATGAACCATTACAAGCCTGCTCTGGAAACACACTCCCCCAGGCACACCCAGCAGTGTACTTACCCGATTCTGATTTTCTAGGCATCCCTCAATCCAAGCAAGCTTACAACCAAAGTTAACCACTGCACACACTCTTCCTATAAAATGGCCTACATCACTGCCCACTGTCCTTTCCCTTATGAAGAAGGGTAGATAAGTGCCTAAATGTCTCTGGGGTATGAGATACTTACCTTTCAGTCTTGCAATACCCCACCAACATAATAAATGTGTATGTGCTTTCTCTCCAGCTAATCTGTCTATTGCAAGTTTATTTCAGCTGCTGCAAATATCAAAGCCTCACAGAATATAGAGAAATTCCTTTTGCTTCTACAACTGGAAGATATTATCACTCAATGGCTAACTACTGGTCTTTAAGAAAGAATCTGTATCAGCTAAATCTCAATTCACTTTTCTTTTGTTTGGATTTCAAATTAATGGCTTTCAAAATTAATGACTTAGCAAAGCAACAATGCATGTTTACTGATTTAATATTTAGAAATTGGATGCATTTTTAAAAGCATGTGTATGTTTACATGTGGCTTTTGAAAAGTAGCCAGTATAAATATCTACTCCAGCCAGGAGGTAACATCAAAGGAATTCAATTAACCCAGCTCTATAAGAACGCTTATATAACATTCATGCCTAAGAGTCTGCCCACTATGATCTGCAGTATCAAAGCTTATGAACAATTGGGCATTAGGGCATATACTTGTAATCCTGGCACGCTGGGAGGCTGAGGCAGAACTGCAAATTGAAGTCAAACCTGAGCAACTTATTAACTCAAGATGCTGTCTCAAAATAAAAAATTTAAAAAGGCGTGGGGATGTAGCTCAGTGCTAAGGCCCTGGGCTCAATTCTTAGTACCACACACATACACACTCAAAAATCTGAGGTAACAATAAACAATAACAGCACTCACTTTACCTATATGATGTCAGACTTATCCAGTGTCACTAAGTACCCATCTGCTCCATAAAATATCTACTTGTTCTTCTCACACTGTACCGTGGTATAAAGTTAGGCACCCCTGGGCTCCGAAAAGCAAGAATGGAAAGTTTTCTTCTTTGAAACCAATGAATGGTGAAAATTACCAAAGCTTTACAAAAAACGAAGTAACTAAACACAAAACTATATGTGTGTGCCTGAATATAACAAAACTATATATACAAACATGTACATTCTCCAGTAGGTGAGATCTCTGTCTCTGTCTCTCTCTCTCTCACACACACACACACACACACACACACACACACACGCAGTGGCGGTAATGAAATGAAACCTCTAGAAGCCCCATATCCATAAACTGCATTATAAAGCCATGAGACTCTAGATAGTGTCCCCTAAGTCTGTAACAACTAAGTCACCAAGACATTTTCAGACTATTTCCTCACTTGGGAAAGTTAGAAGCTTTAATGAAATGACCTTGACAGTTCTGTCATTTCCTGTCATCCCATCCTTTAATATGATGCATCCATATAATAATCTATAAGATATCAATTATGGTATCTTGAAATGCTACTTTTCAATTCATGTGAAACTGATATTAATTTGCAGACACAAACTGGCATAGGGTTTTTTATTGTTTTATATTTTTAACTCTATCATTGTGTCTATTTTTTAAAAATAAAATCATTGAAAGTAATGGCCATCTTTTTGCAATTATTACACACCAGGTACCATACTAACTGCTTTACACACATTAACTTGTTTTCCACCGCAACCACTCTATGAAAATGTTACAACTGTTATCTGAACTTTACACAGTTGAAACTGAGATTTAGTCTCATTAAACTGCCCCATGCCACATAATTAGAATGGAAAACAGGTCTGATTCCAAAAATATCTTTATTATGATGTACAAGCAATTCCGTTCTGCCTA
The DNA here is from genome assembly GCA_004027455.1 of Hydrochoerus hydrochaeris. Lineage (NCBI taxonomy): Eukaryota > Metazoa > Chordata > Mammalia > Rodentia > Hydrochaeridae > Hydrochoerus > Hydrochoerus hydrochaeris. The sequence goes on from PVLA01003334.1 coordinate 23,819, forward strand.
AACAATTCTCTTTGAGATGCTTTTCACTAAAAAACAAAACAAAACAAAAAACCCATTATTTTTAAGAAAAGATTAAGTGTTAGCTCTTCAGAATTATGAAAATCAACTACTGCTTGAAATGTACTTAGAGGACACTCCTTGGCATTTTAATCTCATCATATCACATTTGTCAGAACTTAACTCAAAGGGTTGAGGAATTGCTAGAATCCTAACTATTTTAAGGAAAATATTAGATAACACATCCCCTATCATCCAACCTGTGCTGAAAATTAAACAACCAAAGGTGAAAAGTTCTTCAATGCACATGAAAATCTGCCACTGGTATCTATAGGAGATGGCAGAAAAGCTCATATTGCTTTTCAAAATTTAAAAGAGTAAGTCAGGGAACCAACATATCAACGTTGCAAGTCTTTAGAAGAAGATGCCACATCTTTGGACCCTGCTTGTCTTACCAGTGGCACCACTGAATTAAGTTCCTCAGTCAAAGTTTGCTGAATGATTCCTCCCTGCCAAGGATACGATGTAGGCAAGATCGACTCATCACTGAGTGCCAAGCACTGTGCAAAAAATTTTATATTTACCATATTTCAATTAACTCCCTCATATTCTAAGAGAGAGGTGTTACACTGGACCCCATATGGACAAAAAATTTTTCCTACTAGTACAGGCTCAAGAAATGAAACCATGCCTACCTAAACATCAGAGTCCAATGCTGAATAAACTGGTTAATATAATCCCATTTGATACATATGCAGCCTGAAGTTAAGTAGTTTGGAGCTGAAACACCTCAAAAGTGTCAGAGTGAAGATATGAACCAGGAGTGTTTGACAGCAGAGCCTGTTCACTCTCACACTTGGACACGCGGCCTCCTAACCTGAAGAGCTGCCAACTGCAGATGCAGGCTCCTTAGAGCCCCTCCCCCACGCTCATAGCGAAGCTACAGAAATACAAAAAATCTCAATAAGCAGTGAACAAACTGATTTAAAAAGGTAGTACAATTTGCTGATAGTTCAAGTCACAACCCCATTTAAACTCTAAACCACCAATTCAACTTCAAGAGGAAGACAAAGTTGAGTTGTGATCTCTGCTTGGGATTCCCCTATTTAGGTGGTTTTCAGTATTATCTAGCTTCAAGAAAAACATTCTTTTCCATCCTGTGAGTCCCAGAACAAGACAAGATCTTCCTAGACGACCTAGCACTGAGAAGGGTTGATATCTCCAAACGCCTTAGGGGAGACAACCCCTGAGAAGGAAACTGAAGTCCTTCTTGTTATGACAGAACCAAGCCCTCCATAAAGAGCAAGAGGAAGGGACAAAGTTGTTGACCAAATGACTTTCTTTTCAAGAAGCAAAGGACAGCAAACAGATATCCTCATTCCATCAACTAGATCTCAAGATTCGCTAAGAACACAATTCAAGCCGGAAAATCATTACTAAATTTAGTTTGGCAAAGACTGTATATTGAAAACCTCCTTATGAATTCAACTTAGGAGAAAACAGTCTGTACCAGGTAAAAGCAAGATACCACCCTCATTTTGGATAAAGAATATGGGAGGAAAAAAGTACAGCTAGCAGAGGAATGCCAAAACCTCCCTTGAGATTATAAATTACTGCAGAATTCAGAGTAAGAATTTTTCTTTAATTCCCATCTCATCAACCCTGATAAAATGCTATTCATTTCATTAGACTTGAGAATGGAGAGAAAAAAAAAACAGGAGGGAAGAAAAAATGGGATAAGTCAAGAAATCTGCTCCACTTAGATATCACCCAAGTAACAAAACTTAATAAAATGATCCTGCAGGGCAAAACAAAGCAAAACACCTGAATATTTCCCAGTTTTATTAGGGGAGACAGATATATCCACACAAAAAAATAAATCATATATTCCCAGATTCCAGAAATACTCTATTATTAAAAGTAAAATTAGTGACATGGCAGCAAAGAGTATTAAGGAAAACCACAAACAGTGGCCAGGAAATGCTGATGTGGATACTGGACTTTGAATAGCACCTGCAAAATTAGTGGCCAAAATAACTACACTGGACTTGGGGGAACAAACAGGGCATGGCTGGGAAGGGTGAGGCTGGTGTGGCTGCTTAGCATTAGGGAAGGAAACAATTAATGAACACTTGATGGAAAGACAAGATGAAAAGACTGTGAAACCTATGAATTCCAGGTCATAGAGTCAAAGTTTTCTTCTAGGGAAAGATGGATTCTACAGAAATTTCTGAGCAGGGGTGAAAGCTATGCTAAGGAAAACTAATGTGATATTAGCACTAAAATGGGCTGGTATATGTCAGGGAAGAAAGGTAACATAAGATGAAGACAGATGCAACCTAGAGTAGGTGACTTATCTGAATTCCTACTGCAAACTCTGAGGACAGAAATCATATCTAGAACAGATACCAGTATAAAAATATGGTGCAGACTCCAGAGCCAGACAGGGCTCAATGCTGGCTCTGCCACCCGCTAAATGAATGGTCATAAGCAAATTCCTTAAATCTTTTTGTTCCAGTTTCTCCATCCACAAAAAGGAGATTATAACTGAACCTGCCTCACAGGGTTGCAGGGGGAATGAAACAAATTAACGCACACAAAATGCTTCTTGCGTCTGGCACATGGCAAACACCAGGCTGAGTGTTGGAGGTTGGTGGCAGTGTGATGTCTTCACAACTGTATTCCTGACTCAGTGCTCAGCAAGTAAAATTCTTCACATATACTTGGGATTAAAAGTCTATGCTAGAAATAAGGTAAAGGTATCAAAAAAAAAACATAAATAGAGCTAGTGTGGTGGCACATGCCCATAATCCTAACATTTTGGGAGGCTAATGCCAGAGAATCACAAGTTCAAGCCCAGTCGGGGCAATTTAGTGACTTGGTGAGACCCTGCCTCAAAATTTCAAAAATAAAAAAAGGGCTGAATATATAGCTCAGTGCCTGAGTTCACTCCCCAGTACCACATAATAAAACAAAACAAAACAAAACACACAGAGTAAATCCAGCTACTTGAGAGAATGAGGCAACAGGATTGCTTGAACTCAGGAGTTCAACATCAGCTTGAGCATCATGTCAAGATCCTGTCTCAAAACAAAACAAATAATAGTTAATAATAAATAGATGCAATTTTGATTTAAAAATCAATGGTAATTTGTAGGTATCAAAATAAAGAAAAGTCAAAGATAGCAATAATGTTTGACATCTCTGTGAGATAGAATTTTGGTAACAGTACTGCATCAAAAAATCAAGATAAGGGGCTGTGGGTTTAGCTCAGGTGGCTTAAGTGCCTGCTTGGCAAACGCGAGCTCGTGAGTTCGATCTCTGGCACCAAAAAAAAAAAAAAAAAAAAAAAAATCAAGATGAGGGCTGGCTTAGCAAGACAGGAAATTGGAAGGCAATTAAAATTAACCAAATTTAAAAGATGAAACTGACCAAATGACAGAAGAGGGCATTATTTGTTTTCCTTCTAATGCTAACAATGCGACTATCTTATAGATTGCCAGAATTAAAACTGCCAGACCAAGAATGAAAAGACACCACTTTTCACGTCCTGCAGTTCTTCTGAGTAATTTGCTTTTCCTAAAGCTGAATGAGCTGGGAGGACCTGGCATCAAAGGAAAGATCTGTTTATGAAAGCAGAATAAAGATACAGCTTCAGTTATAGCAAGGATCTCCTCTAATTTCCAGAAATATGCAGTGATATATTTCATGTTCATTATATTGGTGTCAGAATGATTATCTGATCATACAGCCAAATATCTCAAATCAGGACTGTTAAAATGTTTCTCTTTTGTTTGTTTTGTGGTGCTGCTGATCAAGCCCAGAGGTAGGCAAGTGCTCTACCACTGAGCTACACCCCAGCCCAAGGACTATCTTTAAAATAGCATGAGTTTCAAATACAGGTATCTGCAGAGAGGCTTCCCCCAAAACTGGCTCAGTACCAGAGGGTCAAAAGCTAAATGACAACTCCGATGGCTGTTTTGATGTTGGAGATAAACTGCTCAATGGTATAAACTCACACTCCTGATAACATCCAAGAATTAGTATTTCTTTAGAGTTTATGGCAACTGATAAAAAGGAAGCTCAGTAGCCCATAAGTCAGAAGACAAAAAATTCTCACTTCAAAACTGTATTTGAATAAGGTGTATTTGAATAAGGATGAGGGATTTCAAAAAAGTTAAGTCACTTGGGGCTGATAGCCTTGGTCAGCCTGTGGGCCACATGTATATACAAAAAGTCCCCTCGATACTGATCCGCAGTACATAGTATTGATAAACACTGCAGAGAGGTGACCCCAGGATCTCAGATTGAAACAAGGTCCTCTTCTAAACCAAACTTCAGCCTCCCAGCTGTCTCTTGGCTGACATGGTTTTGCAGTTTTGTGAATGTGGGAACAGACTCTTCAGATCAAAAGTATAGAAGTCATAAAAATAGAATCATCTGAGGATAAGAGAAAAGCAATCATCCGAGTTACCTGTGTGGTGACCATGAGTATCTTCAAAATCTGCAAACCCAGTTTCCAGGGAATTTGGTGTCTGGCCCGGTATTTCTCACAGGGGTTCATGAAGTAAAACTTCAAGTCTTCTCTCAAACATTCTTCTTTCACTTCAGAATCAAGTTGTGCCATTGTGTTTCTGCCACAGAAGATCAATGTTTAGACACTCTGAAGACCCTTCCCTCAGAAAGCTTCTGAATCACACTTTCTGGCCACGTGCACTGTTTGTCATACAAACACAACTCCCTCCTCCAGCCAGTGAGCCCCTTTTCTTCTGAGCTCAGAACTATTCCAGATCCTCCACCATCTGCTTTGCCACATACCTACCTGTCTTGTTCCAAATGCCCATTCTCAGAAATGATATAAGTGGAACTTTATTTTGCAAAACTTGTTAATTACTACATCTTAACATATAACATTCTCTTGTCACTAGAGTATTACAAGAAAGTGAGGTCTGAAGAGAGACAGACAGATAAGCAAAGACAGAGAACAAAAAAAAGAGAGAATATATAAGATTGAATGTGTAAGAGGATGGATACATAACAGTGTCTGGGTGTGTTTGTGAAAGTGCGAATGTGTTATCTGTAAGTGTGTACAGAGCGAAACTAGATAAGTCACTTTCATGATGCTTCAGGTATGAAATAATAGAGCTTTGTGAAAGGCTTTTGCCCTAGTATAAATTACTATACAATTATGGTGGTGCTCTAGCATGGCAGAAGACCAAAGCAGGAACGCTTACCACTTCCTTCCTTCTTCTTCTTCAGCCCTAACTGCAACTCCCTTTCTTTGCACACAAAGAAAATTCCAATCAGTTCCTCACATATCACCAATGTCCACTCCATGTACCACTTCTGATCAGAGGTCACATAACCCTCTGCCTCTCTGTACCCAGTTGAAGGAGACAGCCCAGCTGCCATGGTTGTGTGCTCCTTTCCACATCCTCAATAAACCCATTCTTTTCTTTTTTTTTTTACTTTTTGCTTCTGTATTGCACCAGAAAACTCTAACACCTTGGTACAGACTAATGTAACTAAATTGCTCTGGAAGTAGAAAATATTTGCTACATAACTGTGCTGAGAGAAGGATCACAACCCCACCTGGTATAGATAAAATGTCAATGACTGTAAGATTCCACGACATAAGTAACTTCCAAAATTTAAAATACCATTTCCCTAGTCAAAATCTGTCACCCAATATTAGTAACATTTTGTTTTTCCTGTTTCAGGGACTCTGGACTCAGGAGTCAAGGTGCATTGTAACAAGTGGTCACAGGTCTGGAGCTAAAACTGATGGGACATGTCTGGTCTTTCCACTAAGTGGTCTCCAACATGGGATGTGCCAAAAATATACACTGGGAGTTCAGAAAACATTAGTACTTCATTTATTCTCCATCTTTAAAACAAAACCCCTGAATTCAACTAGGAATTAATGTAAGACAGACTAGACATATCTGATAATTTGTGAAACTTACACATAACATAATATAAAGGATATATCATACATAAAATATGTAACAGTGTTGTATAAGTATTTAAAAATGTACACACACTGAGACTATTGTGTACACGTTTACTGTTGAATACATAATCAAAGTTCAGAGATCACAGACCAAGCACAGGCTGTGAATCTCGAGTTCCTAAGAAGCCCTCTTGCTGCTACAGGAGAGCTTGCCAGAGACTGGAGCAAGCACAGAAAGTCAGACAAGAGACAGCCGCTAAGTCTAACAGTACTGAGTTCCTCGACACAGCTGTGCCTGAAGCCGTCCATCCTAAGCTTTTCAATTTAAGCTCATAAATACTTTTTGAGTTTAAGCTAATTTGAATTAGATTCTTGTTTATCACCACCAACAGTGTCTTGATGGTAACTTTAATGAATAAATTCTAGTAGGTTAGGTCATCATTCAAGTTACTCATTTCTTGGAATGTTTTTATAACTGGATGTTATTCTGGGGGATCTTTTTACTGGAAATGTCTAAATGACATTTTTCTACTGATTTATAATCTTTTATCTACCTTGACTAACAAGCTTAAAAGAAACCCAGAAGGGAATGATCATTTAAATGCTTACACCCAACTGATAATGGTTTTTTAAGGTGATTTTTTAGGTCTCTTTTTTTTTTCCTGTTCTACTAGAAAAAAGAGGAAAGAATATAGGAAAGAAGGAAAAAAGGAGAAAAAAGAAAGAAGGAAGGGAGGGAAGGAGGAAGGAAAACTAAAATTAGATGAAATATATGCTTCCTGGGGGAATTTGGAAGAGCCTTTAAACAACTGCAGCTTTAAAGAAAGTACAGAGCTTCCAGACCAATCTTAGGGGATACTCTGAGAAGAGTCAACTGCCACTCATACCGTCTTGGACTTTGGCTTTGTGGCATCAGGAAAGGGGAACAGAGAACCAGATTAAAATATTAATCTGTAGCCAAGATCCACCCAAGCCTGAGAGAACACCTTCACATTTAGATGAGTATGCCAAAGGACTGCCTTTCCAGGAAAATAACCAACCTTGAAACTGCCTGTCCCGGCCAGGCATGGTGGTGCACAACTGTAATCCCAGCACTTAGGAGGCTAAGGCAGGAGGATCATTGTGAGTTCAAGGCCAGCCTGGGCTACATATTGAGAATCTGTCTCAAAGAGGTGAGGTGGGGCAAGGCAGGGCAGGGCAGGGCAGGGTGAGAAGAAGAGAAGAGACCAGAAGAGAAGAGAACTGCCTAGCCTAAAACTTAGAGGACTACTCAGGAGATCAAAGTGGTTCCAAATCCTCTTTCTAAGGGAAGAGGAAATTACAAAGTAGATCCATTCTGAGAAATAACAGCCCTCCAACCAACCATTTGAGCCTCAGGCCTGGGCGAGCCAGATATATACAAAGACTTAGTTTCAAATCCTATTACAGCAAGCTCACAGTGAAGTTACAGTGGGTTCCAGACTGCAAATGCAGTTCCCATCTCTTCAGTTGTTTATCCTAGGACCTGGTACTCTAAAAAGTAATGTATCAAACACAGTGACCAGCATGGAAACAAAGCACACCAGGTAACCTAGAGACATGAAAGGGTTATGTAGAAACAGATAGCAGAAACAGGACTAAGTGTGTTAGAATTAGACACACTGGAAAATAATATACTTACAATAGTAAAGACAAACAACACAGCTAAGACCAAAATGCTTTCAGAAATGAAAAATCAAGGGCTGGGGTTTAGCTCAGCAGCATAAACACCTGCTTGGCAAACTCGAGGTCGTGAGTTCGATCCCCAGCACAAAAAAAAAAAAAAAAAAAGACATGAAAAATCAATTATCACAATGATTCTCACTTCAAAAGAACAAGACTACAAGTGTGTCTGCCCTGCACCTGCTGTACTCACCTTTTGCATCAATCTGGCTTAGTGAGCTCTCACTCTGCTGAGCTAACCCTAAACCGGAGAGTGTCTTCAAAGTCCCAGGTTGAGTCCAGCAGTAGAGACTGTGTGGGAAGGTACCACTAGCAAACAGCTCAGGGGGTGTTGGGCCAGACACAGAGTTCTGATTCTGGGGAGGGTGCAGAGAGATAAGGGGAAATGTACCAGTCTAACCCACAGGAAGTACAAGGGGAGCACTGGACTGAGAGTACTGAGTGAACCATTTCCAAAAATGTGGCATCTTAACTGTGCCTGAGAACACCTCAAATGTGAACTTCAGAGCCTACAAGCACAACTGCCTTCGTGGCTGTTGTTTGAGTCACACTAAATGCTGAGACCACCATAGCATTAATGGGCCAGCGTTGCCCACTAATCATTCGTCCTGATGATTCAAATGTTGCTTTCACTTAATACAATGCAAAGAACACACAAAAAACGCACGTGTGAATTCTCAGGGCCCTGAGGGAAAGGCCATGTGGCTACCCTGCCTCTCACTACACACACCTGGCCCCTGTATGAGAAACGCTGAACTAAAAATAGAGGTTCCTTTTACCAGAATATTGGTGAAACCACAGAACATTTGATCAAATACTGGGTGAACACTTTGAGAGCCAAGGTCTGCTGGAGACATCTTCCTACCTTCCAGAAGCCTGTCCCATGGAAGGGAGAGGAATGAATAGATAACAACACAGTCAAATGTGTAAGAGCTGTCATGGAAGCACACACTGGAGAGCCTGGAAGGGAAAGTGGCTGATGCACCTCAAGAAGCTTCCAAGGAATCAGGCTAGGGATTCCTTCAACTACTCTAAGTAGCCACTCAATGTTCATTCAGGAAATAGTAACCAATGTTAACATTTCCCTAACAAATGTTAATACAAGGTTTCAGGCAAAAAATCGAATCAAATCAAATAGTGGCAGAAAAAGCAGCAAGTAATGAGTGTCAAGATCACTCATTCTATTACACTACTTTTACTACCGTATGCTTCCAGAATTACTTCACTCACATAATTTACAAGCACTTGCAACACTTCTAACAATGTTAAGGATTAAAATATTGAAGACCAGTGTGGGCAGGGGGGAGATATAGCCCAGCAGCAAAGTGCCTGCCTGGCAAGTGCAAGGTTGCAAATTCAATTCCCAATACCAAAAAAAAGAGTCAGGTGTGGCGGTGCATGCCCGTAATCCCAGCACTTGAGAAGCTGAGCCAAGAGGATCACCAAGAGTTCAAGGCCAGCCTGAATTATAAAGGAGACTCTGTCTCAGAATAAAATATTACATTAAAGACCGTTCCTTCAAGTATGAGGCAGATGACAAGATATGAGTTGCTTGTGACCAAATTATAAGGATGACATGAATACAGAAAAAAATAATTGATATAAATAATAAAGATGCATGATGTGATAACTGTTTTTTCCAGTCTAATTTAGGTTTAAATAACATCTAAGTTTGGGAAGAAAGGGTAATGATATTTTAATTCAAAAATTCTGGTATCTCAATGAGAATATAAAAATTCTCTAAACTCTGAGGGCCTCTTATGCTTTCCTTTTCCTAATTGGTAGATTTACTCCAGTTCCTTGGAGGGGCATTAAACAGATATGCACACAGAGATTATTATTATTGTTATGACAAAAATAAAATGTGCTAAAAGGATGGCATAAAGTAAAAGGATAGAAAAAAAAAGAGTAGCAGGAAAATATATGACCAAAACATTTAAGCATTTAACACACACTTTTCTAAGACCTTCTGACGCCAAAACACCAGCTTGGTGTTTAAGAAAGGCAGTTTAAAAGCTTCAGGAACAACTCCATAAATAAGAATTCAATCAATAGACAGGACAAGTACTGCAATTCCATCACAGGGGATAAAGATCACCAACGAGTTCAGAAAAAATTTAAAAACATCAGTCAAGAGAAATAAAAGTGACTATAATGTAAGTCAAATTAGGCAACATAAATCAACGAAGGTCTAAATTAACCAACCTATCAATTCCAGAGCATGAAACTGAATTTGCACAAAACAAATAAAAGCAATCTTAAATTTTATGAATTATTTGCTTCACACTAAACTATAGGAAATTCATGGTCTGGATTTTTATGAGCTTAATGAATAGCACTGTTGAAGACCAAAATATCAAAGAAAACCAGTATTTATAAGCACAGAAACAAGATCTGGAACCAAATGGAAAGTTACTTATGTGGTGGGCTAAATAAAACCTAGAGATGATGGAATGGAAAACTAAGCTGGGTTTAGAAGCCTGAGGTAAGTACTGTGGTGAAAAGACAGGAGGACGTCAGTCAAAGCTGCCATCAGTATTTAAGAAAACTTAGTCTTTCCCTGGCTATTCAGGACCATGTGACAGCAGCTCGGTGTGAGGCTATCATATGATCCTAGGAGCAACGTCAGCTTTATCAAAAAAGGACACACACAGTCTAGAGACATTTAAAGCTCTGAAAGGTAAGAAGCAAGTTGCTAGTGATTCTCAGCCTTCCCGGGATCATAAAGCCTGCGTGAGAACACGAAGAACACTCTTGATCTTTGCCCCTGAAAACACACACTATTTTCAGGGACAGCATCTCATGGGCAGATAAGCAAACCAGCACAGGGTGCTCTATTTATGGCTTGAACTTGCCGGATCTTTACCACACTTGAGAGTGACAAGAACTCTGCGAGTGATTCTAGCAGGCAATACAATTTGAAAGCTTCTACTGGAGAGGGTACTATGAAGTAACTTTGATGCCTTGTGGTTGCAATTTGCCCCCCCAAATACAAAAATCCAATTTTACCAATGCCCTGGCCAATGTTCCTTCTTGACTCAAGTTCCTATCTCTTAAGGCGTAGTGGCCTACAAAACAATCACAAGTGAAAAGAAAAAAATAAATGTTATGTTTGAATAAATTTCTTTAATTTAAAAATGGGTGAAATTTCAGAAAACAAATATTCTTGTGTATCAATTCAGGAGATTTCTACATGATATGTTACCAAATGAGAAGGAAAATAAAAATCATACACAGGGCTGGGGATTTAGCTCAGCGGCACAAGTGCCTGCCTGGCAAGTGCAAGGTCATGAGTTCGATCCCCAGTACCAAAAATAAAAATAAAAATCATACAGAGTGACAGGAAGCCTGCATACCTGCCTCAAAGTATCTCTGTGCTTCAGGCTCTAAACAAACAGCAGCTTTCCATTTCTGCTGGTCCTGAAACCTCTCAGAGGAAATGGTCTCTTGCTGTGGATTCCAATGAACTCTACCAGGCACTTCATGCCACTGATGAAACCGCTTCCCTCAGCTTCCAGAAAGTCCCACTCCTCCAGTTTTCCTCCTACTTCCTGGCCTTCTCTCCCTGGGCTCCTCCCCGACATGACAAAGCTTTTTAGATATCAGGGCATGGTCCATGGCACCTCAGTTCTCTATCCTCTGTTCTGGAAGCGTGTCTAAGCTTTTTAACCCTCCACTTGATAGGGGCTGTACGTGTGCATCTGCAGCAACTCTCTCCTTTACCCAGTGGGCTTTCAGAGTGAGACTCCATCCACCTTGCCTTCCACGTGCCACTCCACCCTCTTCTCATCGCAGATGTCTGCACATTTTCACCCACACACTACCCACAATCCATCGGGTGGTTCCCCACCTACATATACTGCACAACGGAACCACCTGAAAAGTTTCAAAATTTTTCAGTGCTTGCCTCCCAGCCCCTGGACGTTCTGATCTAATTGGCATTAAATGTGAACTGAGTATCATCAAGGTTTGATAAGCTTCCAATGATTCTAAAGTGCAGCAAAATGAAAACCATTGCTCTAAATTCATATTTTGATTTCTCCTTTTCTCCCAATTTATCAAATCTCCCTTCCAACCACATCATCTCTCTGATCATCCCCATCTTTGTTCCCAATGCAACTTCCTGGTCCAAGTACCTCGGTTTCCCAGTGCTCCGCCACACCATAGCTGGAGGGGAAATTGTAAAACTAATTAACTTCAAAATATGATTTCCCTATGTAAAATTCTCAGTTCCTACCATGTCCTGTGACTACTAACAAGATCCCTGCCCACTCCTTCCGATACCTTCTCTTCCATTTCCTCAATATATCTTAGCTTCATTCTCTCCTTGGAAATTCTCATTTGAAGGTGGTGGGCAATAATTCCACTTGCTGTTCCAACTACTCTCCTGCTGTTTCTCAGCTCTTTGTATACCCAGTTCCTTCTGCTAGCATGTTACTAATGTTACTTCTTAGCTCAAACATCACCTTCCTTGGGGTGGACTCTGACCGTTCTATTACATGTGGTCTCACTATTGCCTCTCACCTCCCTCGATTGCCTTCATAATTGGCATCACAATCTCTATTGATCTTCCCTATAGAAGGCTTTGTGAAATCTCAATCTTGCTTCTCACCAAATACCCCAGGAAACAGCAGACTACCTAACACATAACCAGTGTTCAATGGATAGTTCTTGGAAAAAAAAGTGAGTGGATGAGAGACTACAGGGTTTTAACTTTTCCTTGTTTTAATGTCAAGTAATAGTAACAGTCATACTATTTACAGTAGTAAAAAAAATAACAAAAAATCTAAAATTGATATGAAAAACTAAATTTAAAATGCATAAAAGTCTTGCTCAGCCAAGGTACATTAGAGAGTTCTAGGTAAATAAGCTGCCTGGTTTACTGATAGAAAACTTATTGTTCTATTCACTATTCCAGGAAAATGAATTATTCAATGAATTGTTACCACAAGTTGCTATCCATTGGAAAGTTAGAGTCCTTCTTCAAACTGAATGCAAAATTATGAAATTTAGACACATTAAGATATTATTAATAAAACCTAGGATATAGCATTTTAAAAATAATTTAACATGCCTTTCTAAGTATGACAAAATTCAGAACCATGAAAGTGATTGACAGACTTTAACCTAAAAATCAAAGCTTAAAAAAAAAATTACAAGATAAACAGACTGCAAAAGAAAGTATCCAATATACTTATGCAGCCGTAAGTTTACTTTCTCTTCCCACTGAAATGTTCTAAATTACTAATATAAAAAACACAACCCAGTACAACAGGCAAAGGCTCTGAACACGCCATTGGTTATTTACTAACAACAAAAATTTGCTAACAATCAGATTAGTAAAAATCTATCTTAACTTTATTTATCAAGTATGGGAAACAAACTCTGTTGAAGGAAATTAAATTTTGAAAGGTTTATGGGTGCTATCTTTAAGAGATTCAGTGATCTAGGAATCAAACCTCTCTAGATTTATACTATAAATTTTTAAATGTCTGGTCAGAAAGATAGTTACAAAAATACTAATTGCAGGCCTATGTGTAAGTCTGTATTAATTTGCAAATGTCTGTAACATATCGTTAAATATTTTTTAAATTATAAAATTGACATAGTGAGTTTATATTTTTCAAAAAAAGGACTTACGTTTACATACAAACATTCTGAAAAATCTAGAAGTGCATGAACCAGCAAACAAACAAACAAAAAACACCTTGGTAACTTCTGTGTGAAATATATTATGATGATCTTAATTTTCTTATCAAATTTTCTCTATTTTCTTCATTGTCGGTGATTAACATCTGTGAATTCCTGAGTTATCACTGTTAAGGTCAGCATTTTCAAAAAGAGTTCAACAGGTACTAGGCAAGGAAGTTTTTTCTTGCCCTTGCATGTGGTGGGTAGGAGTTAAGAGAGTGAAGGGTAATAAATATAGAAACTAAAATTCTGTATTTTGCTACAACAATGGCCATGTTGGCCTCAGGATGACTGTCAGGGGACAAGCCAGCAGATGCAAGACTTTGGACCAGTCCTAACAACTGTCACGTGATCTTTTCACTCTTAACTTCTACTATGAACAAATTTCCTCGTGATGTGTTAGTTTTGTAAGACAGCAAAAAAAAAAAAAAAAAAAAAACAATGTGCAGTTTGCAGTGGCTCTGGAATTGTTGGGCCCCAAAGAAAGGAAGTTGCAGGGGGGAGCCAAGAAAGAAACCTTAGTCACCTCTTAAACATATCTCCCTCTCAACATGAAAGACACGGCATTCATGTCCTGAGAAGTACCTTGAAGAAAAGCCAAAGGAGTTTTCCATTTTCTATCAAACTCACCCATAAAAGATGAACATGTTGAATTTTAGGAATTTCCCTAAAAACAATCATGACACCAAGTTCCTATAAAATCATCCCTCATCACCACTTTGCTGCCTCAGACTACAAGAAAGCAGAACTGCAGCTCAGTTGCAAATTTCAAACATCTCATTCTTAACAAACCACACTCCTTTTGGACCATGAGGGATCTGCTCTTCCAGAAAGAGAAAAGTACAAGAGAAACCTCATTTCTCAGAAGTATGGGACTCCAAATGAACCTAAAGCTGGGGAAGATGGTTGGGACTATAGAATTTCCTAAGATTTTTCTTTCTGTGATATTTCTAGTAAGTACATGATTTAATAGGGTCATGCAGATGACTCTCCCTACATAAAAGAAGTTATACAGTACGTGCATAGATATAATTTTCCCTTCAAGGCACTGAGTTTACCTTAATTTTGAACATGCTACCTCATGTCATGTTGGTGAATCCCTAGATTCACTCTATCTCTAGAAAACCCCTCTCACTGGCAGAGACGATAGTATTTTTAAGCCCATCATTTAAATTGTGTATCTGCTAGAATTATAAGCCCAAGGACAATTTTCCAAAATCTTCAGCCTCACAAGTTACCAATTAGTGCCTGGTAGATGTTTAGGCTGAAACTATTACAATATAGTCAAGGGGAAAAAAACAGAACACGACTGTCAAAGGAGGAAAAAGGAATCAGCTCACTCAGCTGAGAGGAAAGGAAGGTGGGCAGTGTGCCTCCTCTGTTACTCACATCATTCCAGGAAGAAGAGGACTCGGGCCCAACCTCAAAACAGGGCAGACAGCTCAGTTCAAGGCTCAACATGGGAAGAAAAAACCCAGACGATTGCCAAAGCAAACCAAAAACATGGCTTGAAACTTCTGATATTGAACAGACTATTTCAGTCCGATTAAAAAAAAATAGTAACACACAGAAACAAAGTTACTGTTTTGTATGAGCCCCTAATACTGAAACCAGTACCCTCTAAAGTGGCCTTCAGTTCTTTAGAACCGCCACGTGGAACTTAAACTGTAGGCCGCAGCTAAAGGAACAGCCCAGCTGCAAGGAAGAGTCAGCTTTTCATTTTTATAGCTAACAAGGTTCTCTTTGGCCACTGTTTTTTTTTTTTTAAACTTTGAAAACTGGAGCCATAAGACACTACCTGCTTTTTTCACAAGGCTTTAAAAATATTCTTAGGTAAGGTTTCACTTCGCTGATCGGGCAAGGGAATTAATCTGTGAATATGCTCATCCTTGACTTGCAGTTCTATATGCTCCACCACTTAGTTCAAAATTTGTCCCACAAGTTTTCTTGCTTGCTTCATTAGACTATATTACATCTGCTAGTTTATTTGTTTAAAAAATTGAATTATTCTTTTTTTGGGGGAAAGAATTTGAGTACCTTATTTTGTCAGGATTGACCGCTTTGTTAATAGGGAAGGTTAAATAAAAGGGCACCATTATGATGCTCTCTGGAGTGGGCGGGTATAGCCTGGATCATGTGCCTGTTTAAAAAGGCATCTGGCCACTGTGCTTGGTTTAGGGGAGAAAGGCATGCCCAGCAAGTTCATGACAAACGGAGTTTGACTCCCCTAAGGTATATGAGGAAGCTGAGCTAAAATCTTAACAGCCCTCTGTCCCAACAGGAAGAAGCTGCCATGCCCCCAAATTTGTACTATCTGTTTAGCACACCACAGAGCAGAGCAGTTCTTGATGGTGTCAAGCCCACATTCCACTTCTGTAAGAACTATATGGTTAGCCCCCTCTACATAAAATGTCAGAATTTGCATCCTGGTATCCATTAACAACAGACAACACATCTCGCCTCTCACTTACGAATGCTTCTTTTTGTTTCAGTTCACAGGGACACACAGTCTTGTGTCCCACTAGCACTGCTCAGATATCTGTATACACTATCTCTCAAGCTGGAAAACCTTGGAAAGCTGTTCACACCCAACTATAAGTTCTTTCACAGCGCTGCTTCTGAAGATATTCACAGGATATGTTAAAAAAAACCAAAAAACCCCCACTAAACTTTGAAGGAAATGTGGTGAGAAAAAAAAATACAAGAGTCAAGATAGAAGTAGAGATTGTACACCACACCCACCATGAATGAGCACAAGTGGTTTTCCACCCAAGAGAAGAGGGTAAATAAATCCAGAGTCCATTTGTTCCTTTCTTTTAAAGATAAAGCAATGAGAAGTAAGACAGATGGAAATGATGTTTATCGTCTATCCACCTGGCCCATTAAAAATAGACACGTCAGCATTTAGAAAAAGTTTCTAATTTGATGACACAGGTCATGCTGGTGTGACAGTCACAGGTAGGCAGTCGCTGGTGAAGTTATACCAATTCAAAACTGCTCTTTCCAAAGTCTAAAAAACATATGCCACACTTGCTCGAAGTTGCTATGGACAGCCAGCTCAAACCTAGCAAGTTCTCCTCTTGAATTCTGGCTTTCATTGCTAGCTTTAAGTCCATTTATGACGCGGAGAGCACCAGGCAGGAAAAGCAGGAAAGTCTCAATCCTACTCAAGAAAGCAGAACAAGCCACCACTGTTCCCCGCGCGAGCCGGCAGCAGGAGCCAAGGCGCTTTTGCACCACTGCGCCGCGCGGTGCCGCGGGGTGGCTGGAACCCTGACCGCGGAGGAGGGGCCCCTTGGCAGCGCCATCTGGCCGAACTGTGCGCCTTTTCATGCAGACGGAGAAACTGGGGTAACCACCCTGTGACCCTCCCACCTGAGAAAAGGCCTGTTTGTTCCGGAAGGCCCAGCCTAGCCTTGTTTGACGAACCGCCAGCAGTCCGTGTACGCGCGCCCAAGGCAGCAGGAAAGCTCTGATCTAGAACGGAGAAACCACGGGCGTGAGCGGGCTTTTGCCAGGGTCCGGATCCCGAAAGCGGCGGACCAACGGCCCCGACCGCTCTCTGAGCGCCGGTCCTCCCTCCGGGCGCCGCGCGTGCGGCAGCGACGGGGCCACCGGGCCACGCGTCCGCGCGCCGAACTTTCCAGGCTGTCGGGGAGGCGGGCGGGGACGCACCGCCGGGACCGCGCCGCGAGCTGCAAGCTACAAGCTGCAAGCCCTTGCTGCGAAAGGCGACCCCCGGCTCCGGTGCGCCCGCCGCCCGCGCGTCCCCGGGACCTCCGCACGCGTCCATGCCGCTTCACCGCGCTCCTCGCGGAGCCGGGGGCGCACGGGGACGACGAGGGCGCAGGGGCCGGCGCGCGGCGCTCCGGGGTACTGACCCGTGGCGGGGGCCCGGGCATAGGCCCAGGGCGCGGCTCCTGCTACCGCTCCTCACCGGCAGGTCCAGCGACTCCTCCGTCCCGAGCATGGCGCGACTCGGAGCTGCGGGTCCCGCCGCACCTGCCTTCCGCCCCGCCCCGCCCGGCCCAGTGCCCAGCGCCACAGCGGGGCCCGGGCTCCGGCGCCCTCGGGCTCTGCCGGCTGCGGGCGGGGCGCTGCCCCTATAAAGGCTCGGCCGCGGCGGGCGCACCCTCACCCCGCCCTCGCGACACCCGGCTCGCCCTGCCCTAGCGGATGCTGCCGGCCCAGCCCCTGCCTGACCTCTCCGCGCTCTCCGTGCCTCGAGTGCCGGTTTCTTTGGACATTCCTATTCCGATGCTCTAGGCAACACTGAACACGAAGAGCGTGGGCACGGTGACCAGGGGTCCTTTCACTCTGGGACTTTGCTTAAACTAGCAAGTTCATTCATCCTGGAGGGAGTGATTGACTGAGGTGAACCCAGTCCCGTGCGTTTGCCAGGCAAGTGCTCCACAACCGAGCCACACCCTCGGTCCCCACCCCACGTCCATTCTGAAATGCAAAACTGTAAAACTCCGTACAAGGCCCCCTGTTGTGGGACTGTGAGGCTGGTGTGGTGGCGCACGCCCGTAATCCGCGCAATGGGGAGGCTGAGACAGAAAGATCGCCTCGTCTGAGGCCAACCTGAATAAGATAGCCAGATCCAGTCTCAAAAAGAGACGGAGACAGAGAAGAAAAAGAGAAAGAAAGAAAAAGCAAAAGCGGCAAATGCACCAGGAAGAGTAAGAGGAAGTGCCCTGTGCTTGCTGGGGATGCCAGAAAAGGTGAGGCTGGATTGGCCCACACACTATACCACTGCCCCTCTGCTTCCCTCTCATTGCTTGTAGGAAATGGAGCAGGACTATTGGTAGCCACTCGGGAATCTTAAAGGAAAAGGGCGCAGTTGCATAACCCAAGGCTATGCTATTCAACAGAAGGCGCAGGTGTCTTGAAGGTTTGGACGGGACCTCCTCTGGCTCTTCTCTGTGGAACCTCAGTCCTCAT
This sequence comes from Hydrochoerus hydrochaeris, assembly GCA_004027455.1. NCBI lineage: Eukaryota > Metazoa > Chordata > Mammalia > Rodentia > Hydrochaeridae > Hydrochoerus > Hydrochoerus hydrochaeris. The sequence goes on from PVLA01003334.1 coordinate 42,105, forward strand.
CTTCAAGAGATAGCCAGACGCCAAAGGTAAGCACCGCCATCCTGGTGAGCAGGTGTTTAAAGGGTCTCCAGGTAGGGAAAAGACCAGGTAGGAATAGTTGGACAGAAGAATGTACTTTAAAACATACATAATTGCCTCTCTTTTAAAAAATAAATCACTGTCAACGGACTATTAGGCAAAGCTGCCATATTTTATAAGGAGTGCCCACTGGGTATGGACAGATTGGAAGACTCCATGCAGCCCGCAGTCCACAAAGTGGGCGAACAGAGGTGCGGTTTGTATCTTTTAAGAAGAAAAGTGGAGAAAATGTTACAGGTCTATGCAAATAGAGAGTTAGAGGTATTTTGTATGAAATCGTACATATCTGTTAATTTTTATGCTAAAGAATCTTTTTAAAGCATTGTAAGTTTGTTGGGGCACAATTATAATGTAGATACGCATTCATGAGATGGCAAATTTATAGAGGCTTCTAGAGGACTCTGACAAGTTGCTTTTTGGCTGTTTCTGATAAATTCAGTTGACCCTGATAGTGTCAAAGCAATTGCCTATACCTTAAGCCACCTGTGGTTGACCTGTGCTCATTCAGTAAAAACTGTCCCCCCAACGTTCCAACATTATGATAATGTCCTTAATCAGGACAGTCAAGGCTGGCTCTCCCAAACAATTCCTGTATTATGGTAAAGCCCTTAAGTATACTCATTCTGTAAGAGCCTCCTCCCCTGGTTCCTGGAATGTTTCTACTGTTTCAAGACTAGCCTGTCTGGCAATATATTATTCAACATATGTAACCACTCATGTAACGTTTGGTCACTTGGTTTGTACCTGCCACTTCTAATTCTATATAGACTAAACTCCTTCCTGATTCAGGGCGGTTGCTTGGCAAGAGTCCACTAGTACATGCTGTCTTCTTATCTCCTCAGTGCAAGGAGTCTTCCTTTGCACTTTGGTTTGGCTTGGCTTAGCTTGGGAAATTTCCCACAACAAGTTCAAAGAAAAACTGCCATGAAGGAACAAAAACTCCATTAGAAAGGGAGTATAAACTAGAACACAGTTGTTTGTTTGTTTTTGCATCAATAAACTTCTCATTATACAGTGTTTTCTGACTATTCTGTTGAATGGCTTTCATTCAATAGAATAAAATTTAAAAAGAAAATTCATAGTTAACACTACATTTATTAAGAAAATCTACCATGAACAAAGACTCTGCGCTTCAACAAGGCCCAAAATACCCTTGAGCTGCTAGATGCCTGGGTTGATTTATATAGTTTAGATTGTGGAAAGCTATTAATACATTCCATGCACCATTAGCTCCCTTCTGATAGGAGAAAATGGATTCACAGAGGTTGGTTGCTTTCCTGAAGTCACCCACAGAGCATGTTTAGCAAGTACAAGATTTATAGGGAGGTCTTTGAACTTTCAAGCCCTTTATTCTCACCATATTGTTACACTGATAAGAGACATGATTAAAATAGTTGTTGCCCTCCAGTAGCTCTCTTGATCTGTAGGAGATTCTGTAAACACTTTCACATCCATAACAATCTGTAAACTATTTCACAGAATGGAGAAAAGATACCTTTTACATAAATAGCTGTCATTGATCATGCATATAGTATCAGTAGGTACAGAAGTACCATGTAAAGATAAATGATGAGCAGAGTTTTACAGTACACAGTAGAGACTTCAAAAGGCAATCCAGAGGTCTCAGAAGTTAATATGCATGTTGACTTACCTGGGAATCTTACTGAAGCTCGTTGCTTCAGTGGGGCTTGCAAGTCCGCGTTTCTGACGGAATGTTGCTGCTGGTCCATGCACCACTGTTAAGTAACGAAGTTCTAGGAAATATTTAACCCAAATGTAGGAGGGATTGTGGAATGGAGAAGAAGAAACAATTAAAAAGTCATTCAACTCAGATGACTAGAAGATTTGAATATCATGCATTCTAAGAGACAGGAATTCTAGTTTCTAGGCACCCAATCTGACCATTCTGAATTTGTAAGTGCAGTTCACAGTAGACATTAGGTTTTCAGATTCAAAAAGTCACTTGTTTATGGTAAAGATCTTGCCTCATTTCTCACTCAACTTCATAATGACCAAATAACACAGGACTCTTGTGCTCAAAAATGTACTCTAAATAATAAGGCATTTAAAGGTTACAATCCAGAGGTCATAAATTTCTCTAGCAAGTTGCCTTCATATGAAAGTTTCATTTATTTACAATTGCAAATACAAAAACTTTAGAAACACTAGGCTAGTAGTAGAAGTGCATCAAAGTTTCTGGGAGAAGTGGAAAGAAACGATATTCACCCTAAATTTCATGTGGATAAAGGAACAAAGTCAAGCGGAGGGTGGTTGCCCTTTATCTCCTTTCACATACCTCTCCAGTTTTGGTTAATATTCAAGTGGTCTTCATAAATTTGAGATATTAATTCCCTGTCACTTTAAGCATCATAAATACCTCCTTTCTGTCTTCACCTATCTCTTGACTGTGTTTTCCTTGAATGACAGTCACTTTGGGGATTGAGAAATCAAAATTAAGGATATGAATCCTTATGATCTGTGCTTGTGCGATCTTCCATGAGAAGTCATTGCTCTTAAGTCACAAATATTCTTCTGTATTTTATGCAGTATTTTAGTTTTACCCTTCATCTCATATCCCGTTGTGCTTTTCAACTTTGTATATGGTGCAATATAGGAAAATAGCTCAATTTATCTACATGAAGTATCTGAGTTTGACATTCTTTCTATAAAGAATAGATTAGAATTTTGGCCTTTATAGATTATATTATCTCTGATGGAACTATTCAGCTCTGCCACTGTACTATGAATGCCATTATAGGAAATGTGTAAACGAGAGTATTGTTTCACCTGCCATGAAATAGTATTTCTATTTTAATTTTCTAAAAGTAAATTTTTAAAGAGCAGGTTTCAGTTCACAGCAAAATTGAGCAGAAAGTACAGAGAATTCCCATGTACCCCCACCTTGCTCACTGCCAGCATCCCACTCACAACACAGTTGTTTTAATCACTGAACTGCAAACCAGGAAGTGCTGTCACAGAGCTTCTACGGATCTGTGGGCACCACAGAGTTAGCATAACCAGAGCCTAGAACTGTGCAAAATAAATTTCTGCTGTTTAAGTGCCAAGTCTATTGTATTCTATTACAGCAGCCAGCACTGACTTAACAGTTACCTTATAATCCTCTGTGCTCCATCTGTTGATTCCTCACTGCCTAATAATTTGTGGCAACCATAGACCTTTTTCATAATGACATAAGACTAGAAACCTCCATCATTTAGATTGGCTTTTCACTTCATAATATGCATTTAAACTTCTTCCATGTCTTTTCATTACATGATAGCTCATTTCTTTTTAGCACTGAATATCATTCTATTGAATGGACATACCACAATGTGTTTATCCACTCTCCTACTGAACGACATTTTGGATGTCTGTTGGTTTTCGCAGTTATGTCTCTTCTCAGTCTTTTGGCTAAGAGCAAGTGAAGTTTTGGCAGTTAAGAACAGAACTGCTATAAACATCTATGTGCAAGTTTTCTATGTGGATGCGTCTTCAATCCTCTCAGGTAAAAACCAAGAAACATGATTTCTGGAGTGCATACAATTAGGATATAGGTTTTTGGTGGGGGTTTTTTGTGATTAAAAATTTTATTGGAAATATTTTAGTTCTACAATTACAAAAGAACTTTTACTCACTTGAATATATAATACTCCTTAAACACTAGGAATAACACATTTCACTCTTACCTATATTATTTTTTTTCATTTTTCATTTTTTTATTTAAAGAGAAAAAAACAGGAAAAAGGTAGAAATATTACAGAATTTCAAGAAAAGAAGATAAACAGTAAGAAATCACTAGTTGATACATTACATATTGTTCTTTTAGAAATAGTTATGCAAGTTACAGAATTAAAGCACACAAAGTGGACACTTAAGCAGTGAGAGTGCAAACAGATCTGTTCAACAATCCAACAAGAACCTAGAAATATGGTCATCAATCCCACACATCTAAACATACATACAGCTATATTTTTTATAGTGCTTCCTATTTCCTCTTTTTTTACAATAGCGATTATACATTTTTAAAATTTTATTTAAACAGAAAAAAAGGTAGCAACAATACAGAATTCTAAAAGAAAGAAAGACAAAGGAGAATGAGAAAAAGCCCCATTAAGACATCAGTAATTTATAAATTACGTACTGTCATCATGGATGTAGTTGTTCAAGTTACAAACTTAAAGGGTACATAGGAAATATTCAAACAGTCAGACTACAAACAGTTCTGCTCAAAGGTCCAACAAAGATTCAACAATATGGTAATCTATTTTACACACTAAAACATACATGCAGTTATATCCCTTAGAGCACTTTCTTTTCCTCTCTTTTTTACACATTTTGGTGGTTTTATTACACTTGTAGTTCTTATTTACTTTTTGCACTAGAGACACAATATGATATTTATAAATATGATTCTTGTTTTTTTCACTAATGAGGATAGTCTCAAGTTGTCTCCATTTGCCTATGAAGGCCTCAAGATCATCCTTTTTTATAGCTA